>KQ998125.1:27709-37954 GCA_001598015.1 Dorcoceras hygrometricum
AACGATAGCGAACGCCTTCAAAACACAACCCAAAACGACGTCGCAGCGACTAACCCAAACGACGTCGCATAGCGCAAGTCAGCAGAGCTACTATCAGCTGGTCTCTCAAACCATCTGCTGATTAGAGTCAACGAATTGCAAAGATCCTTGCTGCTGGTCGCACGCGCAACTCCAAAACGCAGCGTTGCGACTTACTCAAACGACGTCGCTCCACAGACGTCAGCAAAACCAGCAGAAGCACTTATCCCAAGCCAAACATCTGCTGAAAATCCTAGCAAAAGCTAAACGACGACGCACCCTCCTCACGCTATAGGAAAGTTGACTCGTGTTGACCTCGACATCTGCTGATCAACCAGCAGGAACACACCCACGCAATCTACCTGCTGGTACCAACCGAAATCATCAAGACGACGTCGTGCCAACTAACTTAAACGCAGTCGTTTTGCCCTCAACGCAAATATACTAACACACCTGCTGATCACAACACACATGAAACCAAACCTCACGAAACGACAGCGTTTCAGGAATCTCGCGCTAAAACGCGCTTCTGCTGATTTTCATCATCGACCAGCAGCTAACTATAAACATCAGCTGACACACCAACCAGCAGATACCTCTAATATGCGAAAATTACAAAATCTCCAGAATTGCTCAACACACGAAATGGAACCCGAAAATGCAACTCAAACACTCAGAACAGAGATCTAAAGCCTCTAATATATCGATTCATTCCAACGATACAATCGAAATTACAAATCCAGGTCTCACACTCACCCCTACTCGCCCATCCTTACCAGATGCATCAACAACCCAACCTATGAACTATGGTAGCTAGCCACTCGGCGCATAGGGGAAATGAGAGTGCGGAATCACCGCTCGCCCTCGCATCCTGTTAAGAAAACAGAGAAACAACAACGAACAAAGGCTGAAATAGCTGAATGGAATGTGTGTATGCAACATGCTGGAACAACAAACATATAACCATATGCAACACAACAATTACACACGGTAAGCATACACCGCTCTCACACAGAGCAACAACACTACACAGCAATCCATACACAGCCATATCGAAATTTATCCAAGCCAGGTTCCACGCTGAATTACAAGCTCAAGATCCGTACCTTATACTTTCTGTGCAACAATCACTACAATCAAAGGTCCCGAGAAATCTGGATATCAACCTCAACGATGCAACACACGGCCGAAGACAGCAACTTCGCAATCTCGCTCTAGCCAACAACCGCCTCCAAGAATGGTATAGAAGGGAAGAGCTTCTCGAGAGGAGTCCAACGCTACCTCGCACGTACCAAACAACGGTCGGAAACGACGGGAATTCGCTGGAGAAACTCACGGTGAACAGTACTAGGGTTCGATAAACAGAGGTCGACAATTAGGAGAATTTTACTAAGTATGGGATCTGGTATCTCAAATCGAAGACCAAGTCTTTCTTAAATAAATCTCACGACTGCTGAAATATCATGCACCGACAAAAACAGATCCCTCTACAAGATAACGCATGCGTTAACAAAACGGCGTCGCTCAGGACACGTCATCAAATCTGGTTGAAGCACTACGCTACAACAGATTCTATGCCACATAAGCAAATCTGGTCGCTACCGCTAAATGCTGGAAACACACTACGCACACAACAACGGTCGTTACAGGAGAGTTGACCAGCATTGACATCTGTTCCCAGAACTCGTGCTACACACAATAGATCTCTCCTTACGAGAGCAGACCTCTACCTAGCGCTAGACCAAATACGACGTCGCACCAACTTATCCAAACGACAACGTTTCAATTAAATAAAACGATGTAGCTTCACACACGTCAGCAAATCTGAAGATAGCACGCTAATGCTAAAACATTGATCGTTGGCAATAGATCTCTCCCGCAAGCGTTCACCAAAACGGCACCGTTTCCTTCGCGCTACAGGAACTTGCTGTCCACATCCAGAATAATACAAGCGTTAACAGATAACCTTACGTCATCACATCTGATTGCTAACTCAACCGATACTCAACAGCAACGCTTACGTCAGCCATTGCTATGCCAACGCGAAAACAGAAAATATGACGTCATCAAATCTGCCAACAGATTCAAACTCGAAAAATTCCAAAATTACGAAAACTTCCAGAAATGCTCTAAATGTGAAATCTTACCCGAAAATGCAAACAAAACATCCAAACAGAGATCTGAACCACCAGAAATCTCCAAAAACCGATTAATTCAACCAAATTAATCTTAATTACATTTCAGGTCTCACAACAGCTGAAATGGAAACTACTGGCTTAAAGATGAAATTCAACCGTGGATATAGGAAACCAAAATCTGACTATATTTTAGTGTTGTAAACATCAAAACGACAGCTACACTACCAGCTGTTGCCTATCAACCAGAATTTATACTGATTCGACTAACAACATCCGATTACATAGCGTCAAATTCAAATGTTACCAATCACCAGAAGAAGAATTTCGAACTTTTACGATGGACTGGAATATGAAATGCTCAGTGGGTTAAAATCAACATCTACAACATCAACTTCATAAAATGAACTTTTTAGTTTCAAACAGAAACCATATGTGAACCCGAATATCAAAAACATACACTTCAATATCAGCAGAACATGAACGAAGGCTGATGTTAAACATAACTTAGGCAAGGAATCACGAAAACGAAAGAGAACAATACATATGCTTTCATGGCGTAGCAAGAATCAGATTTACTTTCCTCAATAAGAAGAAATCACGAAATGCAGCAGGTCTCACAGAGAGTCTTCTCGAGCACTTCGATGAGCTTCCTATTTGTTTTATGCAAAATGAGTATTTTCTTGCAAGGAAATGAACTTATAGTTCACAAGGACTATCGGTATGGGAGTCTGATTTGTAACAGGGAGAAACACTTGAGTAGGCATGGTGAACCATGCGTACATCTCAAAATTTTACTTAAAATCCCCTGTCACTATTTTGATTTGTAAATGCACTACACAAATCTGAAAATTAACCATTATCCCATCCCGGCCATTATATTTTTGAGAGATCTGAAAACTGCTCATCTTGCACTCGAGGAGACGTCCAACAGACCTCATGCACCGCCGTGAAATCTGAAAATAGAAATCAGCTTCTTGAATAAATAAATAATGCTGAAATCTGAAATTAGAAATGGGTCCTCGAATTATAAGGATTAGAATTTGCGGTCCTATGGATTTTGGGGCGCTACACTTTGCCTTTGGCTTCTGGAGCAATCTTCAGCAATAATTACGTCGCCGAGTTAATTTCTCTGATCTGTACAGGCTCAAATATCCCTTGCCCAATATATGTGATGGGATAGTGAGTTGGTTGCTCAGAACCAGATCGCACCACAAGAGCCTTGTCATTTGTATCTGCTTCCTTCTCAATCTGATTACCATTCTCATCCTATTCAATTATGTCCTCCTTGTCCACCTATTCTGCTATCTCAGTAGTTTTCCCTTCTGGTATTGGACCAGGCGGGGAATCAATTTTGTCATCACTCAAATGCTTTTTCTTCTTACTCCTCTGCATCCTCTGTTTCTTTGCACAAACCTTAATCGGTAGAGAAATGTTGGACTCTGAATCCAAAGATTCAACACTTGTTTCCTTTTGATGTCACCTTGTTTCTTTTGCCCTCCCCGCGGGCGTGGATCCAAGTCCAAGTTGAGTTGAGACAAGGAATTATTTGGAGCATCTTCTCTCCTAGCCTCCACGGTTTGGCTTGGGACCATCTGCTTTACCAACCTTTTCTTTTTCTTCTGTCCCACAGCTGGCTCTTCAGCCTTCTTCTTTTTGCTAGCTGCTGGTTTCTTCTTCTTTTCAACCAGTGTCTCCACTGGCATTTCCACATGTTTGGTTAGGTTAAGCTGACCACCCTCAGTACCACTCGCAGAGTCTTCGGTTAGTTTGTTGGTTACATTAGTTGGTTTTACATCCAAATTTTTCTTGATGTACGTTTGCACTGATTTGATGATCAGCATTTTCTGAGGGTGAAACTTGACTGATTCCCCCAAGTCAGTCTTTACCAGCTTTGCCAATTAAACACTCACATGTACTGCAAACCCTTGGGATTGCCGCTTGGGATTGTTCACCATACCCAACAGCACTTGGAACAGAAACTGATCCCAGTTCATTTTCAATCTAGCAGAAATAGCGACCATCAAGTCAAATGTTTCACTGGTAACCATATCAAATGATCCAGATTTTGCACATAGCGCCTTGGCTACGATATCTTGCAGCAAACGGAGTTCCATCTTCATTTATTTTTTCTTGTTTGGTTCCCTGAACAGCTCATCAGACCTAGAGAACCGACATCGCATTTCAACCACAGTCTCCTTTGGAATTTCCAGAAAACTTGTCAACCCCTCAGTGGGTAGCCCAAAAACCTCAGTAAACATATCCTTTGTAAGCACCATTTTCCGATTCGCCACGAAATTGATAATCGTGCCTGTGATAACTTTCGCATTAGCGAAAAATTCAGTCATAGCGCCCTCATAGACTGAATCGGATGCCTCCAGAAACCCCTTAAGCCCTATGTCCTCCAGGGACTTAAACATTTTGGCCATCCTAACGTGCTCCATGGCAAGCACAGACTCAAAATCAACCTGCATATATTGACGAAGAAAGAAGCAGCCATATCGATGATTAGAGGGTTAGGAAGGAAAGAGACTGCGAGGGATTACAAGAAAGTGCTAGAGATTTGCTTGCTGATTGGCCTGAATACGTGAAAACTTTTGAGAGCGTAAAGTAAAAATTTAAAGAGAAATAGTTTATGTTTGAGCGGGGAGAGAGAAGGGTTTTTCTGGACACATGTGATCATCTCATTTAAATATCTTTTGAAATTCCGGAAAGATGACGGTCCGATTTAAAATGTATTTTGAACGCTACCCCAATCTCAAACGTTCGATTTTATTTACTAGCACGGAAACAGTTAAGGCAAACCGCATGATAACATCACACTGTATGTGTCCCAAACTGGTCCAGATCGCATACCAGCTCGAAGACAGCAAGCGGAACGTTTACTTATCTGTTTGACTCATATTTTTCCTCCTGAGTTATGCATGCATAACATAATCATGACATATCCAGGAGCCCTAAGATGTTTCAAGTAAGATAACTTAGCGTTCGATAGAGGCTTGGTGAAGATATCAACTACTTGCTGATCCGTTGGCACATGCTCCACTCGAACGTCTTTCTTTAGCACGTGGTCTCAAATGAAACGATGGCGTATGTCAATATGCTTGGTTCTAGAGTGAAACAGGGGTTTTGAGTGATCACGATCGCACTAGTGTTGTCGCAGAAGATGGGTGCTTCATGTGCATCAACGCCATAGTCCCGAAGTTGTTTAATTCATAGCATTTGAGAGAAACCACTCCATAGTCCCGAACGTATTTCTTTATTTTGATGACATCATTTTTGTCTCAACTAATCCCAATAGTGTGATAATTCTCCAACCTGATGCAAATTTATGTCGATGACATCATTTTTGGCTAAAGTAATCCCAACTGTGTGATAATTTCTCCAAGATGATGCAGAATAAGTTTGAGATGAGCATGATGGATGAGCTGGCATTCTTCCTCGGATTACAAGTGAAGTATCTTGAGTATGGAATCTTCATCAACCAAGCTAAGTACACAAAAGAATTTTTGAGGATGTTCGGAATGGAAAAATGTTCGCCAGTAACAACCCAATTACTGCTACAATAAAGTTGGATAATCATGAAGCTGGAAATGCCGTCGGGTACCCTTGTATTGAGGGATAATAGGATCGTTACTATACTTAACTGCTAGCAGGCCAAAAATCATGCTTTCTGGCTTCATGTGTGTTAGATTCCAAGATGATCTTAAACAATATCATTTTATTATTGTCAAAAACATTTAAAACATTTAAAGCGGACTCAGAACATGGGTCATTTGTATCCCAAAGACTCAAGTTTCAATTTTATTGGATATTTAGATGCAGATTACGGAGGTTGCAAGATTGATCCGGCACAACTGGAACTTTTCAGTTCTTCGGAGATATTATGATCTCTTGGTTCAGCAAGAAGCATACGTCAATCGCCACGTCCACAGCTGAGGCAGTACTTAGCAGCTGGAAGCTGCTGTGCTCAAATTTTATGGATACGACAACAGCTTAGAGACTACGATGTTGATGCAAGTGAAGCTCACATATTCTGCGAAAACACAAGTTCTATTACTATCACTCCTCTATGATGCACTCCCGAACCAAGCCTATTGACATAATGCATCATTTCATTCAGGACCATGTGCTGATGAAAGACGTGCGACTGGAGCATGTTCCAAAAGATCAGCAAGTAGCTGAAATATTCACCAAGCCTCTGCCGGATGCTAAGCTTTCTTACTTTAGAAATATTTTAGGTCTCTTGGATATGTCAAAATTATGTTCGGTGAGCATTTGTTCAGGGGGAACAAGTTAATTCAAACAAATAAGAACGGAAGTATACTGAATGTCTCCATGCTGTTTAGGTTCGTGGTGATCAGATCAGTGTTGATCTGGTCCGTGTCGATCTTTTACAACTTAGGG
Source organism: Dorcoceras hygrometricum (assembly GCA_001598015.1). Classification (NCBI taxonomy): domain Eukaryota; kingdom Viridiplantae; phylum Streptophyta; class Magnoliopsida; order Lamiales; family Gesneriaceae; genus Dorcoceras; species Dorcoceras hygrometricum. The sequence continues at coordinate 34,270 of KQ998125.1, forward strand.
ATATATATAGTCAGATCTTATAAAGGTGTTTGAACTGATGTTTCCATGTTGTTTAGTCCGTGCTGAGGGTATTAAATCTTTTAATTTTTTTTTTTAAATCAGACGGTTAAACTTTTTGAACTTTACACTCCGGTCAACCCTAGATTGACCCGTGTCCATTAATATTTCTGTCTCATTGTTCACACATATACATTGTACTTGTTCATTTGTGCTCCTTACGCTTTCGCAAAAGTCTCTCTGCATTTTCAAAAATCCTTTGCATTCTATCGCTCTTTACTCTCTTTCTCTTTCACAAACACTATCATGGATACCTTCGTGAGCAATGCATTGCAGGTACACTTCGAATCCGTGCTAACCATGGTCGATAAAAGCATGGTGAGGATGTTCAGGTCGCTGAAGGACTCTGTGTTCCGTGGATTTTTTGGGGTATATAGATCTGTTTATGAGAAAGCACTAAATCAGTTTTTCTGGAATGGTGTATTTTTGAATGGAGAAATAGTGAGTAAAGTTTCTAGTATCAAGGTGTTATCTCGAAGGAGGTTTTGCAGATTTATTTGATCTCCACGCTGACGGGATTTTCAGGTTTTCAAACCTACCGGCCAAGGCAGTGGCCGATATGAGCTTTGCATTTTTGCTAACTGGGGTCGAAACGGGATATGAAGGTGGAATATAGGTTGATAAATGACATTATGTCTAAGTCACTAACGGCCAAGGCTGGGGCGTTTGATGCTGTGATTGGAGACTATTTTGAGATGATGGTGGCGATCAGCGTTGGGATACAAGTTAAATCAGTGCACGTGTTGTTCAACATTTTGGCTGCCATGGTATCTATGCCTTGAAAGCAATCCTGTGGATATGACGTGCAGCTCAGTCTGCTGTTGGAGAAATTGGTAAAATCTGATCTTGGGGAATCCGTGGCTCTGCATCACCTCAAAATGTTGAAAACCAAGTCTGTTCACACTTACAAATTGAAGAATGAAGCTTCTGTCCTCAAGGTGGAGGGTGGGATGAAGAGAACTGAAGGGAACACAGTGAAAGAGATATGAATAAAACAAAGGTGCTGCAGGGAATAAAAACCAGCAGAGGAGAGCTCCTAATCATCAATTCATGTGCGAACTGACTCCTGCTCAAACTCAGCTGAGCGTACCCTAGCGAGCATAACCATAACCAGAACTGATGGCCTGTGCTTTAAGCGGAAGATGATCTTGGCGTCATCATATTCTGAGTCTACTGCATCTATGGAGCTTCCTGTGCCTATGAAGAAGCACCGTTCTCAACAGCCAAAGAATATTAAACCTCTTCACGCCATCCCAGCAGGAGCAGCTCAGGCCTATATCCCTGAAGATGCTGATGAAGAAGAGGCTAATGGTGCTGAGCAGGGAGGGGAATTTATTGCTGCGGAAGAGGGTGCTATACTAGAGGATGCTGGGACTTCTGGTGGTGTTGGTGGTTCAGGTTCTAAGGCACAAGCTGTGAGTGTTGTTGGAAGGACAGCTTGTTAGGATAAAATTTATGGTTTTGGTGATAAAAAAATGACAAGTTAAATCAGGATCTTTCAGATGTTGATAACATTATTTGAGAATCCAGACGATATGTTTACTCAGACTATGATCTTACAGGATTTCGATAGTTGGATTTTAGTTGTTGGGTTTTCCAGTCGCCAGCTACAGTATTCTTATAACCAGACGCAAGCTACAGTACTCTTAACCAGACGCAAGCTACAGTGTTCTTATAACCAGACGTAAGCTACAGTGATCTTGAATCAGACGCACGTATTTGAGTGTTAGCGTATTGTGATAAAGATTGCAAAACGACAGCGTTTAAATAAGTTGGAACGACGGCGTATTGAAATCAGTCGATGGCTTTCAAAACCAGTCGAGAGCTACAGTGGTTTATACATCCAGACGAGAGCTACAGTATTATCTAACCAGTCGAGGGTATATTGGAAACAATGTCGTTTGAATAAGTTGAAACGACAGCGTATTGGAACCAGTCGAGAGCTACAGTATTTTGTGAATCCAGTCGCTGGAATAATGCACAAATTAAAGAAAACCAGTCGTTGCATGCTTTCAAGCTTCTTCCAGTCGCAAGATTTTAAACAAGGATGACAAAATTTCAGGCGCAAGCGATAAATAAATTCAAATACGATTGTTTACTCAAATTGGAAAAGATTAACAGAATCGTACAAATTGCCTGGAATTTAGGAGACAACGTCGGTACTATTCTTGGTAAATAGTACATATTCAAAGAGGTTTTTATACGGTTATTGCACAGATATGGAAATCGACAAATCAGCTCTGACAGTGTGCAATTTACCTTGTAGTGGAGCAGAGAATATGTGACGCCCGATCCAAACGGGGCCACGAGAATTGGGGTAAACAAAACTTTTCGAATAAAAGAAGGGCTAAAAGATAATTTGTTATAAGCTGCATTTCTTATAACTCAAAGGAAACAAGACACAAGACAATTCGAAGATCAGCAGGTACTTAAGTTCGCGCGCTACTGCTAAAACATTTGCGGAAAACAGAGTATTTCATATAACTTTGCAATTGCGGTTTACAACAGCTGTTATTCTATGTAAATATACAACCATTGCTACTGATTTAATACAGTACAACTTAAGCAAAACGATACAACTTAGACACGGAAAAATGTAGGCCTTGGATAAACACAACGCCACCCATCTGCTGATTTCAAGTTTCACCTGCTGTTCCTCCACCAGCTGTCGTACCTGCACCATTTTAAAAGCTAGTGAGCCTAAAGGCTCAGCAAGTAAAATCTGAGTAGTAACAATTTCATAAAACGCAGGCAGACATCTGTGCAATTCATATGTTAAGGAACTTCAATATACAATGTCATTTTCGTAAGAATTTCAATGGCGGAAACAGGGGAAGATAGCCCAGCTTCTCATTTCTTTCAATTTCATTTTCAGTTGATCATGGCATATAAGTTCTATGTGGTCCAATTTGCACTTTGATCAAAATGACTCCCGATATCAGTTTTAGCATATAGCTCATATAAAAGGGTAGTCGACATCTTCGACAACTGCTCACCCTTCTCCTTGGTGACCGTAACTATCTATGCCATAATCTAAAACATCTTTTGTTCCTTAAAAATTCTTTCTTTTAAACATTCCTGTAAATCATCGGGTTCCATCATTTTAAACATTTGCTTCCCATTTTAAAAAATGACTCCCGATATCAGTTTTAGCATATAGCTCATATAAAAGGGTAGTCGACATCTTCGACAACTGCTCACCCTTCTCCTTGGTGACCGTAACTATCTATGCCATAATCTAAAACATCTCTTTGTTCCTTAACAATCTTTTCTTTAAACATTTCTGTTAAATCCTCGGGTTCTATCATTTTAAACATTTGCTTCCCATTTTAAAACCTTACTGAGTATCTCTTTTAAATAAAAGTGAAACGATGTCGTTGGAGCGATCAGCAGATGGAATAACAAGACTACCTGCTGATCTTACTAAGACTTAAAGGAACGGAACGGTTAGCACATCAATCAGTCGCAAGGAAAAGTGCTAACACGATTATATAAATGAATAGTACCAGTAGCAAGACTAGTACCAGCTGGAATGAACAATACTTGAAATTAAAGCAACTGCTGAATTTAAAATCACAATGCAGCTGCTGATTCCTAATCAAAGGAAAACAACTGCTGATATTAATAA
>KQ998125.1:51757-65422 GCA_001598015.1 Dorcoceras hygrometricum
CTTTTGAATTTATATCACATGATTCTTGTGAATAAATGGTAAGAATATACCGAAGAGTTATGAGAAGTACATGTTTTGGAAGTGATTATTAGCACGTATCGAGTGAAGTATGAATCAGAACTCGATCTCTTGAGCAGTAGTACATTCGTGTATGCTAATCAGAGGAGGGACTGAGATTGGATTGTTATTGATTGATGAGAAATGATAAACACGTCTGTTTGATTCCTAGATATGCCTCCTCGAAGAACCACGAATCGGCAGACAGAGTAGGGTAGTACATCTACTGAGGTTTTGAATGCAGCTGCTACTCCAATGGAGACTTTGTTGAAACGATTTCAGTCGTTTAAACCACCGACGTTGACAAGAACAGAAAGTGCTATTGATTGTGAAAATTGGTTAGAAGATATTGAGCAGTTGTTCGAAGCACTTGAGTACAATGATGAGCGTCGGGTGAAATTGATTATACACCAGTTGCATGGTGTTGGGAAAAGCTGGTGGGTAGCAACAAAGAAAGCGCTTGAAAATCAGGGTACTGTGATTACGTGGGCAGTATTTCGAACAGCTTTCTATCAAAGGTTCTTCCCAGTTTCTTATAGGAAGGATAAAGGAGCGGAATTTGCGAACTTGCGACAAGGGCCGTTGAATATAGAGGATTACGTTGCCAAGTTCACAAGTTTACTGAAATTTGCGCCACATGTTGCTATGAATGATGAAGCACAAGCGGATCAATTCATTAATGGATTGAATCCAGATGTATTTACCTTGGTAAATACTGGAAGACCAAATACTTTTGTTGATGCATTGAACCGAGCAAAAGGAGCAGAAGCTGGATTACTAAGGCAGCGAAGAGCACAATTTGTGCCAGCAGCAGCCAAAGTAGCAGAGAACCCACAGATTCCACCACCCCCTCGCTTTGATGCTGGAAGCAGCAGTAGCGGGAAAAAGAAAAACTTCTTTAAAGGAAAAGGAAAACAATTCAAACGATCTGGAACCAGCATTTCTTCCAGCTCGAGCGATTTTAAACAAATGCAAACTGGACAACAAGCTGGCGATTATTGTACCAAGTGTGGAGGGAAACATGCCACAGAACAATGTTGAGGAGTGTCTGGCCTCTGTCGTATTTGTAGTCAACCGGGACATTTCGCAAGAACTGTCCTCAGCGTAATTCTGGGAATTTCCAGAATCCAGCAGCAGCAAGAACAATGCCAACACCCGAAAGGAAAGCCTCTTCTGTACAATCGTATCAACCTCAACATCCGCAACAAAGTAGACAAGGAGGAAGCCAGACAGTGAGCCAACCTCCTAAACAACAAGCAAAAGTGTTTGCATTGAACGAAGAGCAAGCACAAGCAGGCCCAGATGATGTTATGGCAGGTAATTGCTACTTGTGCAAATTTCCAGCTTATGTCTTAATTGATACTGGTGCATCACATACCTTCATCTCTGAGAAATTTGTGATATCACATAAGTTGTCTGCTGAACCTTTAACTGAAATAGTATCGGTTTCTTCACCTTTGGGGAAAGGAATGTTATCGATCACAGCAGTGATAAATTGTGTGATACAGTTCGAAGGTCACGCAATTGAAATTGATTGTGTTGTGCTCGGATTATCTGATTTTGATTGTATTGTGGGCATAGATATGTTAACCAAGTATAGAGCAACATTCGATTGTTTTCAGAAGGTGGTTCTATTCAAACCAGAGCACGCTGATGAATGGAAATTCTATGGTAAGGGATCACGAGCCAGAATTCCTTTGGTCTCTGCTATTACAATGAATAATCTATTGCAGAAAGGAGCAGAGGGATTCCTGATTTATGCAATAGATACAAAGAAAAGTAGCCCGAATCTGGTTGATATACCAGTGGTCTGCGAGTTTGCTGATGTTTTTCCTGATGAGATCCCAGGATTACCTCCATATCGAGAGGTAGACTTCAGCATTGAATTGATGCCAGGTACACAACCAATATCCAAAGCACCATATAGAATGGCACCAATTGAGTTGAAAGAATTGAAAGATCAGCTGGAGGATCTTCTTACCAAGGGATACATTAGACCAAGTGTTTCTCCTTGGGGTGCGATCAGTTGCAAGGTTCGACAGTCTATTCAAAGATTGATTTGAGATCGGGATATCATCAATTGCGAGTAAGAAATGAAGACATATCGAAGACTGCCTTTCGAACAAGATACGGTCACTATGAGTTTGTGGTTATGCCTTTTGGATTGACTAATGCACCAGCAGTGTTCATGAGTTTAATGAACCGAGTCCTCCAAAGATATCTTGATGATTTCGTGATTGTATTTATTGATGATATTCTAATCTATTCAAAGAATTTGAATGATCATGCGAGTCATCTTCGAACAGTGTTGCAGACTTTGAGAAATGAGAAGCTGTATGCGAAACTGTCGAAATGTGAGTTTTGGTTACAACGAGTTGTATTTCTTGGACATATTATCTCTGGAGCTGGAATTTCAGTTGATCCCAGTAATATAGAGGCAGTAATCAATTGGTCTAGACCAAAATCTGTGCCTGAAATTCGAAGTTTTATGGGTCTTGCAGGGTATTACCTAAGATTTATTCAAGATTTCTCAAGTATTGCAAAGCCTATAACTCAGTTGACACAGAAAAATGCACCCTTTGTTTGGTCAGAAGCATGTGAGAACAGTTTTCTTGAATTGAAGGAAAGATTAACTACCGCACCAGTGTTAACAATTCCTGTAGGTACTGGTGGATTTCAGGTGTATTGTGACGCGTCTCACCAAGGATTAGGATGTGTTTTGATGCAGCGAGGTCATGTGATTGCATACGCCTCAAGACAGTTAAAACCACATGAAATCCGATATCCAATTCATGATCTTGAATTAGCAGCTATCGTGTTTGCATTGAAGATATGGAGACATTATTTGTATGGTGAGAAATTTGAGATCTTTTCTGATCATAAGAGTCTGAAGTATCTATTTTCCCAGTCAGAATTGAATATGAGACAACGAAGATGGCTGGATTTATTGAAAGATTTTTATTGTGAGATCAAGTATTATCCAGGGAAATCGAATGCAGCAGCTGATGCTCTGAGTAGGAAGATTTGTGCTTTATCTTTGACTACGATTGGAATGTCTAATTTGATAGAAGATTGCTGCATTTCTGGATATGTATTTGAAACAGAAAGAAAACCAATGAGAATTTGTGCTATCAGTGCGGAACCTGAACTGCTGATTCGAATTAAAGAGGCACAAAAGAAGGATTTGAATATTCAACGATCTGTTGAAATGATAAAATCAGGACATCAATCTGAATATCGCATAAACAACGAAGATGTGTTGCATGTGAACAGCAGACTTGTTGTTCCAGATGTCGAGGAATTGAAAAACCAAATTTTGAATGAAGCCCATCGAAGTAAATTCAGCATTCACCCTGGTGGCAGGAAAATGTATAATGATTTGAAGAAACAATATTGGTGGAAACAAATGAAGACTGATGTGGCTGAATTTGTTTCAAAGTGTTTGAATTGTCAGCAGGTAAAAGCGGAAAGAAAGAAACCTGCTGGGTTATTACAAAGTCTAGCAGTTCCTGAATGGAAATGGGATCATATTTCCATGGATTTTGTAACGAAATTTCCAAAATCAGCCAGAGGTTGTGATGCAATTTGGGTGATTATCGATAGGTTGACAAAATCTGCGTGTTTTATTCCTTATCGAATGACCTATCGACATGATCAAATGGCAGATCTTTATATTCGAGAAGTAGTAAGAGTGCATGGAATACCAAAATCAATTGTGTCTGATAGAGATCCCAGATTTACTTCTCATTTTTGGAGTAGTATACAGCAAGCGCTGGGTACAAAACTACATCTAAGCACTGCTTATCATCCTCAAACTGATGGCCAATCTGAAAGAACAATTCAGACACTTGAGGATAAGCTTAGAGCAGTAGTATTAGATTTTGGTATGACATGGCAGGATTCATTACCGCTGGTAGAATTTTCATACAACAACAGCTATAAAACCAGCATTGAAATGGCTCCGTTCAAAGCGTTGTATGGAAGGAAGTGTCGTTCACCATTGTACTGGGATGATGTTTCAGAAGTACCTGAGTTGGGACCAGATTTAATTAGAGAGATGACTGAAAAAGTGAAATTGATTCAGCAGAGAATGCGAACAGCACAGCATAGGCAAGCCAAATATGCGAATACCAGACGAAGACCTTTGAGTTTTGAAACAGGGGACAGAGTATTCTCGAAAATTTCTCCTTTCAAGGGTACAATCAGATTTGGAAAGCGGGGAAAATTGTCTCCTAGATTCATTGGTCCTTATGAAATTTTAGAGAAGGTAGGTGATCTTGCATATCGATTGGCCTTACCTCCATCTCTTTCGGGTATACATGATGTTTTTCATGTATCTATGCTAAGAAAGTATATGCCTGATACATCTCATATTATTCCCGCTGAAGAAGCTGAGTTGGATGAAACTCTGAGCTATTTTGAACAACCAATTCAGATTCTTGATCGAAAAGAAAAGCAACTTCGAACGAAGATGATTCCATTAGTGAAGAGTCAATGGAATCGACATGGCGTTGAAGAAGCAACGTGGGAAGTAGAAGATGACATGAAACAACGATTTCCATATCTCTTCCAATAAGGTTAGCTCTTGTTCAGCATCAATCTCTCCTTATGTTCATATATAGATAGCGACTGCTGATGAGTTCGAGGACGAACTCGAATCTTAGAGGGGGAGAAATGTAATGCCCAGCATCGTTACGAAGAGGATTAGTTTAACGTTCCAACATTTACGAATTAATGAAGCTTGAGTATGAGCTCTGATTTCTTCGGGAAGTGTTGGGTGATTTAGGAACTGTGTATCGTTAAATCGCGCAAAATGCGAGAACCAGACGAAGTAACCAGGCGAAGCGATTTGATAAAATCAGCAGCAGGTTACAGTAGCTCGCGACTGGTGGAATTTTGAAATTCAGTTGAGGCGTGAAGCGTGAATTGTTTGGCTCAGCTGGAAACAAACGCGCGAATACAAGAGTTAATGCGAGAGCGCCACGTGTTGGTTACTGTTACGCACAAGGAATCAGCAGCAAGAGTTTTTCACGCATCTGCTGGTTTATGTATCTGCTGGTTATCGATGTGTATCTGCTGATTATTGATGTATCGGCTGATTGATGATGATGTAGGTACGACGGCGTCGTTTTGATAATAAACGCAAACCAGTCGAAGGGAAAATGGTTCCAGCTGAGAGAATAATACGACAGCATTTTGACTTAGGAACAGGAACCTAGATACGATGTCGTTTAGCAACCAGACGAGGAATTGGAAATCAGTCGAGAGTTTGTGGTATCTGCTGGTTATCCAGTCGAGGGAACGATGCGACACCGTTTTGATTATAAATAGGAAATATTGATACGATACCGTTTTGACTTATGTTGCGAAATCAGCCGTTGGAATAAGAGTGCGACCAGCTGCTGGTTTCTTTTAATCAAACTAGTACCAGCTGAGGATACGTAACGACGTCGTTGAGATTAGTTATAACGACATCGTTTTGAGTTTTGAAATGTTGCGACTGGATTTACGTTGCGACTGGATTCCTGTTGTTGCGACTGGTTACTACTACAGCTGATTATTGCGTCTGCTGAAGAACAACGATATTCGAACAGCGACTGAGGACGATCAACAACAGTTGAGGAATCTGTTTATCGTTATCCACTTTCGAAGCGGTGGGAGTATATCTTGTTTGAATACGCAGCATGACACGTGGAACTCGAATTGAATACGTTGGAAATGCTGCAAGAAATACAGAGATCGTTGTCTATAAATAAGAGTGAATTTGAAATGCTGAGAACATCTTGATTTCAGTTATAGACCTTTGAGCTTGAAAGTATCTTCGGAAGTGAGGAACAGAGTGTAAGAACACTGATTGAAAGAATTGAAAACAGAGGAATAAAGGTATAATCTGACAGAAGAGTCAGGAACTAGATTACTCGAGAATGATTGTTCTTGAGTATCCCCGCTGAAATAACATACGTATTTGATTACTGTTCTTGATTTAGAACTTGAATTATGTGTGTGTCGATCCATCACAGGTAGTGGAACTTTTATATTTGCATGATCTTGCATATGGAAGAGAATTGAATTGATTCTAATGCCCAGGACTGAGTTGGCCTGATTTTCGAAGCCGGAGATGGTTTCGATAGATGAATATTCATGTCAAGATCGGATACGAATCTTGATGGCGTTGAACTGATATGGAATCAATTCTGAGATCGAAGAGGAGAACTAGAATCATTTCATGACATTGCATTTGTTTTACAGTTGATAAACTGTTGTGCATTTTATTGTTATTATGCGTACCTGCTGATTATATTGAGATGATTCTCAACGGAGTTTCTCCGGCTGTTGTTTTGTTTTGTATGTGTGCATGACAACAGGAAGAAAGAACTAGTGGGGAGCAACCATGGGTAACGAGAGATAACTAGCTAGACGCTGGATCAGCAGCAGGAAGACTAAACACCAGCTGATAGTCTAGGTGTTTGGATAGTTGGTTGTAGGTTGCTCAAGTCTGGTTTTGTATATAAAACATAAGCGTGTACTAGTGAACCTAGTTTGTAATCGTTATGAACCATGAAGCATTCGTATAAATGCATAAGATTTTCGATACAAACGTTGCTTTGTTGCTTCCGCTGATTTACGCTTCTGCTGGTTGAAATTTTTTTTTTTATGTATAAACCAGATTAGATTGTTAAACTTGTTTAGTTTACATTAATAACCCACTGATTAAGATTAGAAGATTAATTGTGAGCAGAGAGCCTCACAATCCTAACCAGCCGTGGCGTAGCTCAAAGAAGGTAAAAACTGGTTGGAAAAATACTCAGCCAAGGAGAGATTCATATGGTCAAAATGTGAAATCAAAACTCAAAAGATCTCACCGTAATTATGCACAGACTTTTGTGGATCCGAATACTGGGAAAACTGTGAAAGTAATTCAAGTATGGGTCCCGAAAGGGGTAATCCAATCTGGACTCAAGTAAAATTGGGTACCAAAATTTGCTTGTATGATTGCAGGGTAACAGGTACAAAGCTACTGAAGACGCAATTATTTGGTATTTGGACAGTGGGTGTGCACGCCATATGTCAGGGAACCCAAAGCTGTTGACAGATGTGGTTCCACACAAAGGAGCGAAAATAGTCTTTGGTGATAATGCACACGGTAACACTGTGGGTAAGGGTAAGCTTATCCATGGTAACATTTCTATCTCAGATATATTGGTTGTTGATAATCTTAGCTATAATTTGATTAGTATCAGTCAGCTATGTGACAAAGGTTACATAGTTAACTTTCAACAACACACGTGCACAGTTCAGAACTCAAATGGTCTGACTGTATTGGTAGGTAAACGTTCGGGGAATACCTACGTTATCGATTGGTCAGAGCAGTTTAAGTCTGAACAGATTTGTCTTACAGCTGACTCTTCCAAGAGTTGGTTGTGGCATCAACGAATGAACCATTTAAACTTCAAAACACTTGCTAAGTTGAGTGAGCATGATATGGTCTCTGGTATGCCCAAATTAAAATTTTCTAAGGATAAGATCTGTGCAGCTTGTCAGCTTGGTAAGCATATTAAATCAACTTTAAAAAATAAAGGCGGAAAACGTTCTTCCCGTTACCTTGAGCTTCTACATATGGATCTTTTTGGTCCTATTTCAGTAACAAGCTTAGGGGGAACGTCCTACACCCTTGCAGTAGTTGATGATTTTTCAAAATATACTTGGGTGTTGTTTTTAAAAGCAAAATCTGAAACCGCCGACCAGCTGATACGCCTTTTAAAACGTTTACAAAATGATGGATCTTGTTCAGTCAACCGGATAAGAAGTGATCACGGTACTGAGTTTCTAAATTTTAAATTAACTTCTTATTTGGAAGATTTAGGAATAAAGCATGAGCTTTCAGCAGCTAGAACTCCGGTTAGCTGAAAGGAGAAACTGCACCTTAAAATAAGCTGCTAGATCTATGATTGCTTATTCTGGTATTTCTCAAAAATTTTGGGCAGAAGCAGTTAACACAGCGTGTTACACTCAAAACAGATCTATGATTAATAGGATGCACGATAAAACCCCATATGAGATCTGGAATGGCAAGAAACCTGATATTTCTTATTTCAGGGTGTTTGGGTGTAAATGTTTCATTCATAACAATGGCAAGAAGCATCTAACAGCCTTTGAATCTAAATCTGATGTAGGTGTATTCTTAGGATATTCATCAGTGAGCAAAGAATATAGAGTGTTCAGCACCCGGAGCTTAACAGTTGAAGAATCTGCTCACGTGGTATTTGATGAGACCAGCTTCAAGTCCAATTCAGCTGCAAGTTTACATGACTTGTGTTCACGCCTGGAGTCAACAAGTCTTGAGGAATCAGACGACGACGACGTGCCACAAAGATATTCAGATGAGGAATAACAACCAGCAGTGGTCACTACGCATAACAATGTTCAACAGGATCTGCCAGGTAATCCAGTAGTTATTAGTATAACTAACGTGGACCAGTCGCAGGATCCAAATGCCCCAAGTGCACCAGCTGCTGGAGGTGTTGCGACAAGTGTTCAACCAGACAACAATAAATCATACGTTGCGCCAACGAACAGTGAGAAACCAGACGTAGCGCAACCAGTCACAAGCATCACAAGATCAACGTCTCGACATCCAGCTGCAAGCATGTCTTCACCAACGACCGGTCAACTAGTCGCAAGCACTTCTTACCAGTTGGAAGCATACGCACAAGCCAGCGATGCTCCACATCTTATGGCGTCTGCTGATCCAGTCGTTGCAAACCATCCAGTAACACAGGGGGAACAAGAACAAATCCCATTGGACTTAATCTCCGGTGGAACAGAAATCATCCACCCGATCAAGTCATAGGTAATTTCGAATCCCCTGTTTGCACACGAGGCCAGCTATCTCATGATCATTTTGATGCTGCATTTCTATCGCATGTAGAACCTAAGGTAATTGATGAGGCCTTAGCAGACCCAAGCTGGATAGATGCAATGCAAGAAGAATTAAATCAGTTTGAACGTAATAAATTATGGCAACTTGTACCTAGACCTCTGCATTTCTATCGCATGTAGAACCTAAGGTAATTGATGAGGCCTTAGCAGACCCAAGCTGGATAGATGCAATGCAAGAAGAATTAAATCAGTTTGAACGTAATAAATTATGGCAACTTGTACCTAGACCTAAAAATCATTCAGTAATAGGAACTCGATGGGTTTTTAGGAATAAACTGAATGAAGATGGCGTAGTAACTAGAAACAAAGCTAGGTTAGTAGCACAAGGTTTTAGACAAATGGAAGGAATAGACTTTGACGAGACCTTTGCACCAGTAGCAAGATTAGAGGCCATACGCATGTTCCTTGCATATGCAGCATATAAAGACTTCAAAGTCTTTCAGATGGATGTCAAAAGTGCCTTTATAAATGGATTCTTGACAGAGGAAGTGTACGTTGCACAACCTCCTGGCTTCATAGATCATACACATCCAGACTTTGTTTACAAACTGGATAAAGCTATATATGGGTTGAAGCAAGCACCCAGAGCTTGGTATGATACACTCACTAAATTTATACTTGAGCATCAATTCACTATAGGCACAGTAGATAAGACATTGTTTAAGTTTGTTAAAGATGACCATATTCTGTTATTTCAGATATATGTCGATGACATTATCTTTGGGTCATCTAACCACAAGCTGTGCAAAAAGTTTTCTAAGTTGATGCAGGACAAGTTCGAGATGAGTATGATGGGGGAGCTGACGTTCTTTTTGGGCTTACAAGTTCGCCAGTTGGAGAATGGTATATTCATCAACCAGGAAAAATTTACAAAAGAACTGTTGAAGAAATTTGGAATGGAAAATAGTTCAGCAGCAGCGACTCCCATGAGCTCTACGATTAAACTGGATAAAGACGAAGCTGGATCTGCCATTGAGGTATCTCTTTATCGCGGTATTATAGGCTCTTTGCTATACTTAACTGCTAGCAGATCAGACATCATGTTTGCTATCTGTATGTGTGCTAGATTTCAAGCAGAGCCAAAGCAATCACATTACATTACTGTAAAGCGAATATTAAAATACTTAAAGGGTACTTCCAACGTGGGTCTTTGGTATCCCAAAGACTCAGGCTTTCAACTAATAGGTTACAGTGATGCAGATTACACAGGTTGCAGGATTGATCGCAGGAGCACAAGTGGAACATGTCAATTCTTAGGGGATCGACTGATCTTCTGGTTTAGTAGAAGCAGACGTCAATTTCCACGTCAACAGCCGAAGCAGAGTACCTCGCTGCTGGCAGTTGTTGCGCTCAAATTCTCTGGATTCAACATCAATTGAAGGATTATGGCATTGATGCTTCCGAAGCTCCTATTCTCTGTGACAACACAAGTGCGATAGCGATCACGCAGAACCCTGTGCTGCATTCGAGAACCAAACAAATCAACATCAGGCATCATTTCATCAGAGACCACGTGCTAAAGAAGGACGTCCGGTTGGAGTATGTGTCAACGGAGCAACAAGTTGCTGACATCTTCACCAAACCTCTGCCCGACGCTAAATTTTCTTATTTTAGAAATGTTTTAGGTCTCGTTGAATTGCCTTGATTGTCTGGGCACTAACATTTGCAGGTTGTTAGCCATCGCTTCACCCAGTTGCAAGTCATGTGTTCAGGGGGAACAGTAGACAACCAGCTGAGGGAAGCATTTTGCGTTGAGAGTATACCAGTCGCAGAGTATACCTGTCACAGAGTATATCAGTCGCAGAGTATACCAGTCGCAGAATATACCAGTCGCAATGTATACCAGTCGCGTATATACCAGTCGCGGTAAGTACCAGTCGCAGGGGGAACCAAGATCTGGATTGATAAGTGTGACGTCGTCTGAATATGTTGCGTCTGGACACTCAGATGTTGCATATATACATTCGATACTCTTTTGTGACCAGATATTGCCTACCTTGCGATACATTAAAACCAGCTGCGAGGTTATAAGGCCAGACGCAGCAGTTGTGACTTAATATTTTTGGCGCGCGTTCTCTACTATTAAAATATATATTTTTCAAATATCCTTTGAAAACATTTTGTTCAATTAAACTATTTTGAAAAATCTTTTACTCTGTACGATTAAAATATTTGGAAAATATCTTTCTATATCATTTTCAAAAATAGTACGCGTTACTGGATGATTGACACGTGTCTTTGTCATCATTCCAAAAGTCACATCTACACAGTTCCCTAGTTTGTAACTTTTCATATTCCTTATATATTACGGTGTTTAATGTTCATCTTCACTCTTACCTTGCAAATTTGTTTTCTCGTACTCTCGTATTCTCGTACTCTCTTGCGTATATTTTTCAGGCATTCTTCTCACTTTTCGACGACAATGGAATCATCCCTAATCAGCAACAACCATTATATAGATTTTGACTCTGTTTTTGACATGGACGATGCGGGTGCACAGGTGTTTGAAACTTTGATTGCGATGGGGTTAAGGAACTTTTTGGGTTGCCCCGCCGTATTCTATGAGGAAGCTCTGTTAGAGTTCTTTGCCAATGGGACAGTGATAGATGGACTGGTAGTGAGAACTGTGCACGGGGTTACAGTGGAGATTTCAGAACAGTTGTTTGCTGAGATGTTTGAACTGCCAGTTGAAGGATTGACGGATTTGGCTGATGTTCCAAAGGATAAAATTTTTGATGCTCGGAGCTTATTTTCTGCATCTAAGAAGCAGGTCAGCGTTTCTTGTTTTAAGAAGGAGATGAAAATAGAATATCGTCTTTTGCATGACATTCTGGCAAAGACACTTTTTGTCAAAGCGGGGTCCTTTGATGCGGTAACCCGTGATAGATTCTTGTTGATGACGGGTATCACGTTTGACGTGAAAATAAATTGGGGCAGTCTTTTGTTCGGTGTTTTAACGGTCATGGTAACGCCTGGTTCTAGGCAGGTGAAGGGTTTTGCAATACAAATTGGTGTTCTTTTGCAGAATGTGCAGGGATTGGTGTTAGGGGAATCAAAGGGGTTTCCCAAATCAAGGATTCTTGATGCAAAAACAGTGCACCGGTTCGTTCATATTAATGAAAAAGTTGGATTGGACGAATCTGCAGCCTCTCCAAGGGTAAAGAAAACCCCTGTAAAGAAGGATGTGTCTAAGAAGAGACAAGTTGGTGCTGGTGAGGAGGCACCTGTGATGAAGAAGAAGAGAAACACTAAGGGTAAACCTGTGGTTATTGCTCAAGAGGCCGTGCCTCTTCAAACTGTTGAAGCTACTACTGATGCACCAGTGGAACAACTCTCTGTGCCCAAACGCAAATCTCAGAAGAGAAAGAGGAAGTTGGTTTTGGATGATGCTATTGAAATTGATGAACCAGTTCCTGCGTATGTGGAACAACCAGCTGTGGTACCAGTTGTTGAGGGTACGACTGAGGATCCAGAAACTGTTATTAACCAAGTTCTAAATCAGTTGGATTAAATTTCTGGTGATAAGCATGATAAACAAAGTGATAGGGCAGAAACCTGGTTCGATAGGGCTTTTGATGAAATGCTCCGAAATGATAGCCCAGTTGTCACACCCAGTGACACTGATGAAGAAGTAGAAACCATTGATGTTGGTGCTGCTACGGGGGACCAGCCCCAGGTTTCCGAAACAGTGGCAGAAGGAACGACTGATGATGATTTATTATCCATTGAGGAGCATCAGGCCCGGATACCCTTCAATGCATCTCTTCCTTCTAATCTTGCTCCAACCATCACTCCAATCAGGTTTGGACAAGGGATTGAGTTCCGAAAAGTTGACACATACAATGCTAGTCTACCGCAGATTGATGCTTCCGATAAAGGAAAGGGGATTTTTGTTGAAGATGATGTTCAGGGGCATCCGGCCCGGGAAATTTTCTCTCTAATTAGTGCTGACATTGAGTTCTTGATTGCGTTACGGGAAAAAGTGATTGAGGATGTTTCTATCTTTGTGAGTTCTTTCAGTTTGCGCAAATTGGCCACTCTACAATCGGAGGATATCTTTGCCAAAGAAGGGCAGGTTCTCTCGTGGGCAAAGACAGACTCGAGTTTTGTTGCCATTCAGCGGCGGAGACTCATCATTGCTAAATATAGAGAACTGCTTCTCCGCAAGTTTATTGAGGCCAGGCGGAATAATTTTGTCTCAGGTACGCCCACTTCAGCGATTGATCTGAAAGTATTGAAACTACTGGGTGCTGCTCACCTCTTTGCCTTGAAAGTTCTATTGCGGCACATGAGAGAGCACCAGCTGGAGTGGACACGACCGTCCAGTTCTAGTTTGTTCGAGGGCCCTGTCATTGATCGAGGTTTCTTCATACCTCCAAATCATCACTCTATCACTTCCAATCGTTTGATACGAGCGAAAATTATGGTGGATGGGTCGTGGCTTATCCTGGAAGGGGTTGATTACTGGAGACCCATCAATACACCAGTGAACTCCAGACATTGGGAGGCACTGCCCCAACGACCCTACCTTGATGATCTTGCCCCACTATGTGTTTTTATTGAACCTATCCAAGACATTGATTCCAGGCCTTCTCTTTTTCAAGGGCTTTCAGTATTGTTTGGGCTGAGATCTGTATGGAAGCCGTTCAATTTTCTCTCCTTGGCAGT
>KQ998125.1:74131-94571 GCA_001598015.1 Dorcoceras hygrometricum
ATACCAATTGTTAGGATCAAGCGCTTACCACTAGGCCAAAAGCTATAGCTATTAGCCAAGGTGCAACTTTATTTCCTTATAATGTGGCAGCACAGAGTGCACCTATTATGTGCGTTAGGGTTGGGCTGTTAGGCCCATGAGTCAGGGGAGGTGCGTGTCTAACTGCTGATGCTGTCTCAATTCCCTTAGAGATCAGTCTTACCCTTCCCATACCGCCGGCCCTATCCGGGTGTCACATAGTATTACCCGTTAAGATCTGGAATCACACTTTTACAGCCCACATGGCCAACCAGATCAAGCGGCGCAACGTCAGTAGCTTGACGTACGAGAACTTCCTAGAAGGTCACCCATCACAGTACTGTTCTCACCCTTGCACGCTTAACTCAACATCGAGGATTCATCGCTGGCCTTTGTGCGTGGATATCCTATGCTATCTGAGGAGATAATAGTGTGATCTGGCCAGAGTACTAGATGTGTTTTAGGTAAATGGGTTTACCTAGTAACACATGCGATGTCACTATTTCATCTCAGAGATGTATGCATGGTTATTGGATCTTAAGCGACTCTCGATTTATCAATGGTCGTTTATCTGATCGGGATATATGTGTTGAAAGGACCGTACTGTACGCTAACCATGACCGACTGGTTCTTGCAGGCACTATCAGTGATACCTAGGGGATCATGGGACGATGTTGCTAGACGCTTTACCAGGATCCAATGGGCTAGTCCGAAAATGTGGTTTCGGAGTCATACATGTTGTGGGCCCACGGCTAGCTGTATCCCTGAACCATTGAGGGTCACACAAGTACTGGTTTCTCGATTCCCGCATGGAAATTAAGCTCAATTTGTTGAGCATAGGAGGTGGAAGGATGGAAGTACGACTTCCTAAAATTGAACAGGCAAAATGCAATTTCCCTAAAGTTTGGGCTAGTTTGACGTCCTTGAAACTTGCAGGGGCCAAACTGCTATTTTGGACTAGGTGGTCCGAAAAATTGTTTTCACATCATAATAATCATTTTTGTAAACTGTGTAGATCGGTCCGATCTGATCGTCGATCGGGATTATGATGGAGCCACGATGATGGACTTGAACCGAATGTTCACCCTGGGCCTGGGCCTGACCCAAGCCCATTGGACCGGTTCAAGCCCATGTATCCTCTATATATATTGGCCCTAGGGTTGCATAATATACAACATAACTACACAAAACCCTAGAGCAAGCCGCCTCCCTCCCTCTCTACTCCTCTCGGCCGCCGCCCCCCTTGCGCCGCCTGTCGCCACCATCGGACTTGTTCCGACTGTCTCGACGAGGAGATTCCGTCCGTGAAACTTTTGTCACGTTTTCTAGTGCAGACTGACGAAGGGATCGTGATTTCAGTCGTGGACCGGATTAGGAGAACGACGACCGCCTACCGTTGAAGTGCCGATTTCCTCATGAAATTGGTTGGAGCCAGGCGCCTAGACGCCAGCAAGGTACCAATCTAAAACACCCTATGGATGTTTTATTGCTGTATTTGTTATATATTGACCGTTCCCGGTGAAAAATTTTGAAATCTTCCGCTGCACCCCGGGAGCGGGATTCGGATCCGCCGCTGCGCCAAAGGATATCCATGTACAAGGGCGAGAGGTGAATTCTCGACAACGAAGCATCGACTTCTATATGCATAGGGACCTCACCCAATATCACCACCAGATGATCCCAACGGAGTCGGTAAACGGGTCAAAGTGAGGCACCTATCATGTAGAGTCTCAATGAAGTTTCGAGTAGTAAGTACTAATATGTACAACCAAGACCTCAGACTTACTCCACTCGACAAATGATAACCACTTGTAAAGTTCGAACGAGGGTAACTCCATAGATCACCAGGTCACTATCCATCTTCATGCTCAAAACATCACCATGTTCCTTACCAATGAAACATGGTACTTTGCATCACAGATGCTAGTCTCAAGCTTGGGTGGCCCTTATCCTCTTGTGGATGGTCTAACGACTAGACAATCGTTTAGAACACAGGGTGACTATTAGATGTGTTTCATGATAGCCATCAAATCCACTATCACATATAACGTACACTATAGTGAATTCAAGGTCTTTATCCAACAATTTGTAATCATAATAATGAAGACAAAGAGTGTCAGGTAAATGCAAATGATATCAATAAAGATCATTTTTTACAGTAGATTCAACAAGCTCACTACCAATAGTTGGCTAGCAGGGCACCTACTCTAACAGCTTGCATGTGTTCTATCGTTGTATATTGCAAGCTGTAAGTTCAACATACACGCATGTCATGTTGAGCTTATATCATTGGTTAACCGTTCGTTGTTGTTGATCTGTTAGTACCAAGAAGCGATTCTTTTGGGTTACTCGAGGATGATTGGGTAGCACCCATGCTCCTCTTCTCCCTGCTGTTCTCTTTGTTTTGCCGCTATGGGATGAATGGGTAGCAACCTCTGATGAGCTTAGGGCACTAGTTGGTTTAGCTGTTCTATCTTTGCTTCTGGTACCCCGTGTGAGACGAGTGGGTAGCAGCAATGATCTCACATGAGTTGTGGCCACTTCTGTTCGATTTTCAGCTGTTTAGCAATTTGTTTGAGCTCCATTGATTCATCCTAGTCTCATTCATTTCATTTCATATCATTTATATCTTATGACATCTACTTGTTGTTTTATGTTTCTCTCTGTACTGGGGTTTGACCCTTGTCCCTCCGGGGCTGTTTGGTCGTTTTTGTGCCATTCAGGTTACCCAGGTTCATCGGCTGGCCCAGGTGGAGCGTCAGCTAGTGGTGCCCCGTGAGGTTGATAGAGTTTCCTAGCTATATATCTATAGTGACATCGAGTCTGTTACCAAGAAATGTTGTCAGGCCTCGTGCTCAATCAGAGTGAAACCACGCAAAACAATAGCGGAAGCAATAAAATAGTGGCTAAATTTTCGCTATCTGGCCTGACTTAGAAAACATAATTTAAAATACAAAGTGATTCAAAATACACGTTTTACAATGTTCGAAAGCCAAATACAACACAGCCACAAACAAACATAGAGTGACTCCCAAATAAACCACATAGATACAATACAATATCATATGTATCAACTACTATAACTGGGACACTCTATCCACCTCCTGGGGCACTACCAGCTGGATCACTCCACGACTAGCGGTGAAACCATGGTAACCTGAAAACACACAGGCAAACAAGACAACCAGCCCCATAGGGACATGGGGTCAAACACCAGTACGGAGAGCAACTGAAAAACAGCAGTAAGATAGCAACAGATAAAATGCGAATGCTATGCATGAGACCAGGCTACAACCGAAGGCAGGGAGCCAAAGGAATCTCAAGAAACAACTCAAAAACGACAACAGATCAACGGAGCAATAGTGGACACGGGGTGTGTGAGTATATGGGAGCTACCCACTCGTCTCAACACACGGTACCAGATGCACAACAATTCACTCAACCCGCTGTTGACCAACTCATGAGGTGTGGAAGCTACCCACTCCGCTCATAGTGGCTAACAGATCCCAGCAGGGAGATGAGGTAAACGGGAGTTACCCGCTCATCCTCCAATACAAGCATCCTGGTACACACAAATCAAGATAACAAGGCACGACTAAACAAGATCTGAGCTCAACAACATGAAAATGTGTGTAGCTCATGCAACAGAATACAACAGCCAACGAATAGCATACACAGTACAGCAGATCAGCAAGCAAACACATATATCCATGCCACATCCAACGTTGTAAAAAAATCTCACATCCGTACCTCAGTTCTGAGCTATAATTACCACAAACGAAGTCCCGAGCAACCAAATCTGAAACCTGTTAGCCAATAACACAACACAGGCTCAGGGACAATAACACAGAACTCACGAACTGGGAACTACGAGCTCAACCAGCTCCGTCCTACCTTACGAGCTCGACAACCAGCTCTAAACAAAGCGCAAAGGTAGAACTAACACTTACCCAACAAGCTACCTGAACAACAGGACTAATCAGTCGCTTATGCTAACAAACTACAGAAGGGAGATGTCCTCGCGATCATCTTCCAGCTAATACCAAGCCTACGAAAAAAGGTATGATAAGAATCGCCTTACCAATAGGAGTCAGCGCTACTACTCTTGTCTCCGTCGTAGATGTCTACCGCCTGCAATCGAAGGAAATCAACTACGATGAACAGTAGCTAGGGTATCGCGACAGAGTTATCTTTCGAGAAATATTTCTAAGTGTTGGAAAGAGATAGTGGCGAGACCGAAGTCAAAGCCCTAAAGATATATACTTAAGTCTCTGATAAACAACAACCACCGACAACTTAAGATCCAAATCTGATCCCAACTCAGATCTGAGTAACACTCCATATCTAAACTCTACGTCCAAAACAGACCTGGAACTTATCCAAATGATGTCGCACCAAGACCGCTCGCTCGCTAGCACACGTCATCCCGCTAGCCAGGTCTGAATCACTACACGGCGTCGCATCGCGTCCATGCCAGAACACTCAGATCTAACTCACAAAACCCGCCAAATCTGAAGTCTCAGAACCGCACCGGTCTACCCTGTAACTGAAACCCGGAACAACGAACCGACCTGTCTACGAAACACTAGCACGTCCACAACTGCCTGCGATAACCAGATTCACCTCCAAGTCTGATCAACTCTCAAATCTGATTACTTCTCCGCAAAATTCCCAAACTTTCCAGAGTTGATTTCGATATCAAATCTGACCCGATAGCTTCACCAAGCATACTAGCTCAAAGCTGGCTCATCCCAGATATGTTCAAGCAAAATATGGTCTATGCAAAACCCGATTAATTAACTCAATTAATCTAAGTAAACTTTCGGGTCTCACATTCCTCCCCCACTAAAACAAGATTTCTTCCTCGAAATCAAGCAACAATTCCAGAACTGAACCAAAACATCAACACAAAACCAGCACTCAACAGAATACTCCAAAACTGAATAGCCACGCTAAGCACAAAACACTCAGCAACCTCTAACAGACAGCATGAGGCTACTAACCAAGAGTTCAAGGTAACTGGAACAAACAACACAATCAAAACTAGCCACTGGAAACAAATGCAACATCTACTCAAACAAATGTGGCCACTCTCGTTGAATTTTCTCTTCCAAGTCCCACGTAGCTTCCTCTCTACCATGTTTGCTCCACTGGACCATTACCAAAGGAATGGTCTTATTCCTCAACTGTTTCCCTTTTCTATCTAAGATCTGCAAGGGATACTCGACATAGCTCAAAGTCCGATCTAGCTCCACCTCGTCAGTTCTTAGCACATGCGACTGATCTGGCTCATACTTCCTCAACATAGACACATGAAAAACATCATGTAATGAGGACAGATATGGCGGAAACAACAACCGATAAGCCAAAGGTCCGATCTTCTCAACAATCTCATATGGTCCAACATAACGAGGAGCCAATTTTTCCTTGAGACCAAACCTCATAACACTGCGAAAGAGAGAAACTTTCAGGAAACTTGATCACCAACCTGAAATTCTAAAGGTCTAAGCCTCTTGTTTGCATAACTGGCTTGGCGATCTTGTCCAGCTTTCATCCGCTGGTGAATTAGATCAACTTGATCTCTCATATGCTGCACAATTTCTGGAGAAGAAAGCTGCTCCTCCCCCACTTCTTCCCAACACACATGCGATCTACACTTCCTGCCATAAAACGCTTCAAATGGTGCCATACCAATCATGACCTGGTAGCTGTTATTATAGGAAAACTCAACCAAAGACAACGTATATTGCCAGATACCACTAAAATCCATCACAACATCTCTCAACATATCCTCTAAAATTTGGATAGTTCTCTCAGATTGGACATCTGTTTGGGGATGATACGCTGTGCTCATAGCGAATCTGGTACCCAAAACTGTTTGCAAACTCTTCCAAAACCTGGAAGTAAACCTCGGATCACGATCTGAAACGATATAAACCGGCAAACCATGCAATCACACCATGAAATCTATGTACAGCTTCGCCATATTCTTCAAAGAATAAGTCATACTCTACGAAATGAAGTGAGCAGACTTCGACAATAGATCTATAACAACCCACACAACATCACACCCTCGACTGGAACGAGGCAAATGTGAAACAAAATCCATTGCTATGTGCTCCCAATTCCATTGGGGAATCTCCAAATTTTGCAATAGACCACCAGGTCTCATCCTCTCGGCCTTAACTTGTTGGCAATTCAGACAACGGGCTACAAAATCAGCAACATCACTCTTCAAACCTGCCCACCATTAATGTTGCTTCAAGGCATGGTAGATCTTCCTTGTACCAAGATGAACACTATGTCTACTACAGTGCGCTTCTCTAAAGATATCCTCCTTCAAGTCGATTGGATTTGGCACAACCAACCTGCCACGAAACCTCAAACAACCATCAGACGAGACAGTGTAATCCTCCAACTGTCCAGCTCTAACCTTCAGCTTTAACTGATAAATAGATGGATCTGTTCTCTGAGATGCTCTAATGCTTGCAACAATCTGTGGCTCAACTTGAAAAGAAGACACCAAAACATAGTCCTCACCTGGGTAAAACCACCAACAAGTAGTGCTTAGATGCTCATGGACCTTCGAAATCTAAAACAAAGCCAGCATCGCCACCTGAGCCTTTCTGCTCAATGCATCAACAACTACATTCACTTTCCCAGGCTGATATTGGATCTCACAATCAAAATCCTTAATCAGCTCCATCCACCTACGCTGTCTCATATTCAAATCCGACCGAGAGAACAGATGCTGAAGGCTCTTGTGGTCTGAATACACCACAAACTGCTCGCCATACAAATAGTGGCACCAAATCTTCAAGGCAAAGACCACTGCTGGCAACTCCACATCATGAACTGGGTAACGAGTCTCATGAGGTTGTAACTGACGACAGGCATACGCAATGATTCGACCATGCTGCATCAACACACAACCCAATCTATTCAACGAAATATCCGAACAAACAAAAAAACCACCTGAACCAGACGACAAAGCTAACACAGGCACAGAAGTTAGCCTCTCTTTGAGCAACAGAAAGTTGTTCTCACACTGCTCAGTCCAAACAAATCTCTTGCCTTTCTGAGTCAACTACGTCATAGGCTTAGCAATTCTAGAGAATCCCTCTATAAAACGCCGATAATAGCCAGCCAAACACAAGAAACTACGAATCTCAGAAACATTCTAGGGACTCTCCCAATTAACAACTGCCTCAACTTTACTAGGATCCATAGAAATACCTGCAACTGAAGCAACATGACCCAGAAACACAACTCAATCTAACCAAAACTCGCACTTTGAAAATTTAGCATACAACTACGAGTCTCGAAGTTTCTGGAGAACTAGCCTCAAATGCTCTTTGTGCTGCATCGGAGTCTTAGAGTACACCAAGATATCATCGATAAACACAATCACAAACTGATCGATGAATTCTCTAAAGACTCGATTCATCAGGTCCATGAAAACTGCGGGGGCATTCGTCAAACCAAAAGGAATAACCAAAAACTCATAATGCCCGTACCTCGTACGAAATGCAGTTTTCGCCACATCTTGCTCTCGAATGTGCAACTGATGGTACCCCGAACGTAGATTGATCTTAGAAAACACAGCCCAAACCTGAAGCTGATCAAACAATTCATCGATCCTCGGCAAAGGGTACTTATTATTCACTGTTGCCTTATTCAGCTGCCTAAATTCGATGCACATCCTCATCGACCCGTCCTTATTCTTCACAAACAAGATAGGTGCTCCCCACGGTGACATACTCGGCCTAATGAAACCTTTATCCAGCAAGTCGCTAAGCTGTACCTTTAGCTCCCTCAACTCAGCAAGTGATAGGCGATACGGGGCTCTCGAGATAGGAGTTGTACCAGGTACCAACTCAATGCTGAAGTCTATCTCCCTCTTTGGAGGAAAACTAGGAATCTCCTGTGGAAACACATCCGGGAAATTGCGAACAACGGGAAAGTGACTAATATTCACACACGACGAAGAAGACGCATCCAAAGCATAGATCATAAATCCTGCATTCTCCAACGACAACAGGCTAAACATCTCCATCGCAGAGACTAAAGGAATCTTCGATCGGGAATCGAGACCATAGAAGTCCCACTTCTCGCCAGACTGAGGCCTAAAACGCACAACTCCATGGAAACAATCCACGGTGGCCCTATAACCAGACAACACGTCCATCCCACTATGCAATAGAAATCCCATATTACTAGCCTGATCAGATTCGCTAACAACACGTTCTCACCAAACCTAAGAATGCCATTCAACAAAATATCTTGGGAGTACAGTCTCGCACTGACAGGGGTTGCAACAGACACAACATCACCAAACCTAAGAATGCCATTCAACAAAATATCTTGGGAGTACAGTCTCGCACTGACAGGGGTTGCAACAGACACAACATCACTCAAATAAGTTGTATGCAAACCATGCTCAACCACAAATGCATCAGCAATAAACGAATGCGATGCTCCTGTATCAAACAATACACGTGCAGGAAAATCAAAGAAAAAGCAAGTACCTGCGATCACTCCTGTTCGCGTGCCCTCCGCTTTCTCCCTCGTCATGGCATTTACCTGGGCATACTGAGGTCATGAAAACTAGGGCTGGGAAGACTTTCCAAACCGCGAAGGACCAGGCTGCTGGAACGGCCTATGCTGAGGCTCTCCCAACCTCTGCTGTGGAGCAGGAAAAGAACGACCTCTAGACGATCCACCCGCACGACCATGCGGTGGGGCAGCGGTGTGCTGAGATCCATCTAAAGGACACACTCTCGCAAAGTGTCCATACTGCCCACAAATGTTACACGAACCTTGCACCCCAACACACTGCGTCGTAGGATGCCTTCCTTCACACTGGCCACAAAACTCGACCTTGGAACTACTGCCACTAGAACTACCCAAGCCCGAAGAACTAGAACCAGACTTCTTCTTGAACTGACGACCACGAGGTCTAAACCTATGGTGTCTTGACTATTGGCCTACCTGCTGCTAGGGTGGCTGTGATGACATCACAGACTGGGAAGGTTGCACCCCCGGAACCAAGGGATGGTTACCTTGCACCACTTGCGGCCTAACACGAGACCTACGGTTCGGCAGTCCTTCCTCAGTATCCATAGCCTTGTCCACCGCATCCGCATAACTCGTCCGTGAACCCGCCAACACCAAAGAATACAACTCCTCATTGAGTCCCTCCAAGAACTTGTTCCTCTTCGCCCTCTTTCGGCCAGAAACATGAGGATCATACGCAAGAAGAGAGAAGACCTCCGGGCATACTCCCCCACGGACATAGTCCCCTGCACCAGATTATCAAACTCACGCTCCCTAGCGTTAAACGTAGGATTGAGGGAATACTCCTGTAGAAAGGCAGTATAGAAACTGTTCCACGAAATCCCTACGCCAGTCTCCTCTAGCGCTCGAGAAGCACCTCTCCACCAACGCTCGGCACTCCTCCTCAAATGGAACGTAGCCAAACTCAACCTACGCTTGTCATCGTATCACAAACGGTCGAACAACCCGGTTATGTGCTGCAGCCAGGACTCTGCATCAGAACTAGGCTCATCACCGTTAAACGTATGAGGGTTCATCCGCTGAAACCTCGCCATCACAAGTTCCATGTCATCCACACGGGCTGCCAGCTCATCAACCTCATCCTCAACCTGTCTATCATGTCCACAAAAAGGTCCACTATGCTGCACCTCCTCGTTCTGACCCTCGGACTTTTCCGGAATCTGCCTTCTACCTCTACCCCTACGTCTAGGCGGCATCTACGAAGGTACTAAGAGGGTAAGATCACACAACAATAAATATATCACATAGTCATGTACATGAAATAAGCAACACTGTGCCTAGACTCGAGTGTGATCAAAAGAAATCGAGCTTATCCCAGCTTAAGCTCTGATACCAAAAATATCAGGCCTCGTGCTCAATCAGAGTAAAACCACGTAAAACAATAGCGGAAGCAATAAAATAGTGGCTAAATTTTCGCTTTCTGGCTTGACTTTACAAAACATAATCTAAAATACAAAGTTATTCAAAATACAGGTTTTACAATGTTCGAAAGCCAAATACAACACTGACACAAACAAACATAGAGTGACTCCCAAATAAACCACATAGATACAATACAATATCATATGTATCTACTACTATAACTGGGACACTCTATCCACCTCCTGGGGCACTACCAGCTGGATCAACTCTACGACCAGCGGTGAAACCATGATAACCTGAAAACACACAGGCAAACAAGACAACTAGCCCCAGAGGGACATGGGGTCAAACCCCAGTACGGAGAGCAACTGAAAAACAGCAGTAATATAGCAACAGATAAAATGTGAATGCTATGCATGAGACCAGACTACAATCAAAGGTTGGGAGCCAAAGAAATCTCAAGAAACAACTCAACAACGACAACAGATCAACGGAGCAATAGTGGCCATGGGGTGTGTGAGTATATGGGAGCTACCCACTCGTCACAACACATGGTACTAGATGCACAACAATTCACTCAACCCGCTGTTGACCAACTCATGAGGTGTGGGAGCTACCCACTCCGCTCATAGTGGCTAACAGATCCCAACAGGGAGATGAGGTATACGGGAGTTACCCGCTCGTCCTTCAATACAAGCATCCTGGTACACACAGATCAAGATAACAAGGCACGGCTAAACAAGATTTGAGCTCAACAACATGAAAATGCGTGTATGCTCATGCAACAGAATGCAACAGAATACAACAGCCAACGAATAGCATACACAGTACAGCAGATCAGCAAGCAAACACATATATCCATGCCACATCCAACGCTGTAAAACAAGCTCATGTCCGTACCTTAGTTCTGAGCTATAATTACCACAAACGAAGTCCCGAGCAACCAAATCTGAAACCTGTTAGCCAATAACACAACACAGGCTCAGGGACAATAACACAGAACTCACGAACTGGGAACTACGAGCTCAACCAGCTCCGTCCTACCTTACGAGCTCAAAAACCAGCTCTAAAGAAAGCGCAAAGGTAGAACTAACACTTACCCAACAAGCTACCTGAACAGCAGGACTAATCCGACTCTTATGCTAAAAGACTACAGTAGGGAGATGTCCTCGCGATCTTTTCCAGCTAATCCCAAGCCTACGAAAAAAGGTATGAGAAGAATCGCCTTAACAAGAGGAGTCCAGCGCTACCACTCTTGTCTCCGTCGTAGATGTCTACCTTCGGCAACCGAAGGAAATCAACTACGGTGAACAGTAGCTAGGGTATCGCGACAGAGTTATCTTTCGAGAAATATTTCTAAGTGTTGGAAAGAGATAGTGGTGAGACAGAAGTCAAAGTTTTCAATATATATACTTAAGTCTCCCAGGTCTGATAAACAACAGCCACCGACAACTTAAGATCCAAAGTTGATCCCAACTCAGATCTGAGTAACACTCCAGATCAGAACTCTATGACCAAAGCAGACCTGGAATTTATCCGAACGACGTCGCACCAAGAACGCTCGCTCGCTAGGACACGTCATCCCGCTAGCCAAGTCTGAATCACTATAAGGTGTCGCATCGCTTCCACGCCAGAATACTCAGATCTGACTCACAAAACCCACCAAATCGGAAGTCTCAGAACCGCACCGGTCTACCCTGTAACCGAAACCCGAAACAATGAACCGGCCTGTGTGCGAAACACTAGCGCGTCCACAACTGCCTGCGATAACCAGATTTCACCTCCAGGTCTGATCAACCCTCAAATCTGATTACTACTCCGCAAAATTCCCAAACTTTCCATAGTTGTTTCCGATATCAAATCTGACGCGATAGCTTCACCAAGCATACCAGCTCAAAGCTGGCTCATCCCAGATATGTTCAAGTCAAATCAGGTCTATGCTAAACTCGATTAATTAACTCAATTAATCTACGTAAACTTTCGGGTCTCACAAATGTCGCGTGTTGTTGTTGTATTTCCGATTCGATATTATGTTTGTATTGGGATTCTTGTATTTTATTGACTGATTTCTACAGCGCGTGTATGTGTTTTTTCGTTATTAAAACCTTTACTTTGAGTATACGCGTATATTAAGTTACGATTCTCAGTCAGGCCAAAAAGAAAATTTTATCCTCTTTTAAGCTTCCGTATTTTGTGGTTAATTACGTGCTTAATCTATGTTTGTTGCACGGGCCTGACAATCACAAAGCATGGGAAGGTAAACAACTTGCTTATGATATCTTCAGAGGTGATCCTAAACAAAGTTTTTCTACTCTGCCTTCTTATCTCAGTATGGTGGAACAAATGAATCCAGGTAGCATAACTGATTTAGTACTTGAGAGGATAGTTCATAAATATATATTTTCCTAGCTTTTGGTGCATGTGTAAGGGCTATCTATGCATGAGAAAAGTAGTCACCATTGATGGTACATGGTTGAAAGAAAAGTATGATGGCACTTTACTAGTGGCTTCGGCTCAAGATGGAGATTTTTCACTAGTACCCATTGGCTTGGGGTGTTGTTGATGTTGAATCTACTGGTTCATGGAGTTGGTTTCTGATGAAGCTACTGGATGTAGTACCTGATGGAGGATTTGATGATCATATCTAATAGAAATTCTGGGATCATTGCTGCTGTTTCCGCAGTGTACCATAACGTGCATCATAGTCATTGTATATGGCACTTTTCGCAAAAAATAAAAATCCGTTGCAAGAATAATGGTTTCATGGAAATGTTTATGCACTTGTCCAAGATCTATAAGCATAGTAACTTCGAAATCGAGTATGGACATTTTAAGAATAGGTATCCCGAGGCCGGAAAGTTTTTGGACGATTGTGGCTCTTTAGATCGATGGAATCGAGTCTACAGTCCAAAATCTCGCCACAATATCATAATGAGGTGGAGTCAATAAATGCAAGATTACGTGAGGAAAGGAAGCTTCAAATCATTGCATTGTTAGAACCCTTTCAAAAATTAACCACATCTTGGTTTGCAAGGTATCACAATGCATCTATTGTGTCTACCACAAATTTCACCCATGCAGTTGAGTACATCTTGCGTGACAGATTTAATGGTGCTCGGGGATATCAAGTTTTTTAATTAGGCCATCTTGAGTATGAAGTCCGGAAACAGTCACATACATCCATCGTGGACCTGGAATCCAATAGATGCACATGCCGAGAATTTGATATTGACAGGATTCCATGTTCACATGCAATCGCAGTGAGTTTCTTGTCAAATGTTGATTTTTATTCGTTTTGCTCTGAATATTATTCTGTTATGTTTTGGTCATTAGCGTATGCTGACCTAATTTATCCAGTTTCGGATCAAAATGAGTAGCCACATCATGACATTTTAGTGCTACCACATGTTGTGAAGAGAAGAAGAGGACGACAAAACAAAATAGACTTCCTTCCATTTGTGAATTTAGTATAAGATAAACTTAGAATGTTTTTCTGGGAATCTGTATATGTTTTTAATTGTAAGTTATTGATTGTTGTAATTATTATGGTCTTGATATTTCAGTAACTGTGGCTCGAGAGTTGTTGGCCGAGAGTTGAGAATGGGTCGCGAGTTGAGGGACGAGATTTGAGAATGGGTCTCGAGTTGAGGGTCGTAGAGTTGTGGGTCGCGAGTGAGGGTTGAGAGTTGAGAGTGGGGGTCGAGAGTTGTGGGTGGGTCGCCAGTCATGTTTGGGGTTTGGGATTTTGGGTTTGGGGTTTTGGGTTTAAGGTTGGTGTCGAGACTGGGTCGAGTATAGGTCGATTATGGGTCGAGATTCCACCTTGACTCTGTTTGACTTGGGGTTTTACGATTTTTGTCATATCATATGTTATAAGTTTTATAAAATAAATGTTATATTTATAACATAACATTTATATGAGTGATATATAAGTGACAATACAAAGCCATAAGTTTTATATGATGTTATATGTTATATAAGTGTATATTATGACATTACACATATATGAGTGATATATAAGTGATAATACATGTCATAAGCATATATGTTGTTATAAGTTTTATAAGTTTATACTATACTATGACATAACACATAACACATATATGAGTGATATATAAGTGATAATACAAAGCCATAAGCGTATATGTTGTTATAAGTTTATACTATGACATAACATATATAAATGAGTGATCGGTTTTTCCTGAGATGAGTTTTAAGTCGTGATCTATTATTTTCTCGCGAAATACTCAGCTCTCGCTCATTAATTAGCTCTCACTCCATAATCAGCTCTAACACATTACTCTGCTCTCGCACATTAATCAGCTCTCGTGCATCACTCGGCTCTCGCGCATTACTGAGCTCTCACGCATTAATCAGCTCTTACGCGTTAATCATCTCTTGTGTATTAATCTGCTCTCGTGAAAAATAAGAAAACCCTCTACATTGGCACGACCACCTTCGTTGAATGCAGACGAAACCAGCTGGTAGAAACTAGAATCCATCGACGCAATGTCTGCACGAAAGATGTAAGGGTAAGCCTTCTGCATCTGAAGGAGGCCCCACAAGCATTCATCGACTTGCTAAAATATGTTATAAAGAAATTTTTTTAATTTATGCTAAGACAAAATAAATAGACCATAAATGTTACAAAAACAAATATCCTTACATAAGTGTAATGCCAAGCCCTCGGAGTGGCCATCTCAAGGAACAGTCTGTCAGGCCCAATGCTCTAAATCAGAGATTAAACACATAATTAACACAAAATACGGAAGCTTAAAAAATGTAGTTAAAATTTTTCTTTGGCCTGAAACATAATATATCATTCAAAATATGCACATACTCAAAATATAGACTTTGAATCAAACGTCAACAGTAAGAAACCTCAACCACAACGTGTATATATATATATATATATATATATTTATGACAATCCCAAATCGAATCAATTATAAACTATACAAGACATTACCTGGCAATGACTCGATACAACATATATATAACTGGGACACTTAACACCCACGGGGCTCCACCAGCTGACTCATCTCTCGTACCAGGTGATGTACCTGAAAAACCTCCAATGGCCAGACACACGGCCAAAGCAGCCCCAGGGGAAAAAATGAGGTCAAACCTCAGTACGAAGAGAAATCATACAACAGCTATCAAATAAAACATGTAACATATGATGTCGTGCAATGCATGAATGTGTACCAAGAATCATCGGAGCTCAAAAAAATAGCTAAACAGCTGACAATCGAACAGAAGTAGTCACAGAGCATGTGAGAGCAGGGTATCTATCCACTCATCTCAACACGCAGTACCACAAGAAAAGATAGAACAAACAACCCACTGGTGCCCCAAGCTCATGAGAGCATGGTAGCCATCCACTCGTCTAATTGCGGCAAAAATCTAGAACTGTAGGCAGAAAAGAGGAGCACGCGTGCTACCCGATAGTCCTCAAGTAACCCAACAGAACGCTTAGCAACTCTGCTCACAGCCATCGACATGAAAGCATAATCAAAGTAAACAGCACGGCTACCCAACACATGCATAAAAAGGTACAACAGCTCAAAACGTAAATAGCTCAGACACAACATGAATAACACAGTTCAGCGCATGCATAGAAGGTTACAGCAACACAACATACACACGACGACGAGGGTTTGGAAAAAATCTCTCTACAGAGGATAAGAGAATGAGTGGTCTAAAATGACTAAGTGTTGGTCAACGAGTGAATATATATACTAAAGCACTTTATCTCAGGCTATAGTGGTATAAGATCAACTCGGACCTCAACGATGTATTCAGCCCAGGCAATGCAGCTCAGCCTACGCATTCAACCCAGCTCTCGTTCCCAACAACCCAGCTCTCATCTGTTCAGCTGTCGCGTACGATTATCTTACGAACCACACTCAGCTCTTGCGCAAACAGATCATGCACCCTACATAACAGGAGAAATTATCAGCTCTCACCAAAGCTGACCACCACCAACAGCTCTCGTCCAAAGCTAAAACCACAACCAGCTCTCGTCTGGTCTAAAAACCACGAACATCTCTCACCTAAGCTGTGCGCCACCATCAGCTTACGCCTAAGCTGATTTCACCAGCCATCATAGCACAACACCCGTATTCTGAACCCTCAGCTCAGGGCACCCAGGACATCCCTAAGTTGAATTCATCTTACGCTCATACAAAAAATTCCTAGATATTTTGGCCTCTACGCTATAGTCCCGAAACAGCACGCGACAGAAAACTCGATCAAGCACAACGAAGAAGTTCACCTCAGAACTATTCCACTTAGATTAGCTCGCGCCTGATCTGATCCTTGCCAAACTCGATACGAAGTACCAACAGCTTACACCAGAACTGTTCCTCTCCATCAGATTTCACCCAAATCAGATCACACAAACAACTTTCCACCATGCATAGTAGTACCGATCACATCATCAGATCAGATCAAACGAGCTTAGCACAGGTTAAAACGCACAATACCACTAAACAACTTGCCCAACCTTAGGCCAGATTGAACCCTATCAATCAGCTCAGAATTTTCTATCCAGCTCACGACAGCCAAACAGCCCGCGATCTTAGATCAGCAGAGAGCATTCAGCTCAGCTTACGCTCTCCAGAACAGTAAGCTCTACAAAAGCTCAGCTTACACCACTCAGCTCAGCACACGCTGTGAGGATTGAGAATTTGGATTAGTGATTAATTGATTTGATTTGGGAATTAATCACGTAGATTTTGAGCGTTGCGTTAATTTTTGGGAATTTCTATCCTAGCGATTTTTGGTGCAAAGCTGTTAATAGCACGTTACTGTAGCGGAGTCAACGTAGGTCAACCTTACTGTAGCTCGCTGCTGGTGAATTTGGAATCAGCAGAGATGGCGTCAGCGTGAAGCAAGGAGAGCTGCTGGTTTTGGTTTCGGAGTTTGTAGTTGCTGCTGGCATATGTTGCGCTTAGCGTGAGATTGAACGAGGAAGTGACACGTGTTAGTCAACATTTTTGAAGTGTTGACTATTGAATTCAGCAGTTGCGCTTGTGAACAGTGATCAGCTGATGGTTTGTGGAATCCGTCGCAAGAGCTATCGATAGATATGATGACGTAGGCATGACGTATTCCTTGCTGCTGGTAGTAGTTTGCGTTGTGATGGTTGCTGCTGACCAGCAGGCGCGCAAATACGAATGTTGAGAAGCGGCGTCATTTGAATTAGTTGAAACGCTGCGTTTTTAGCTTTTCGTTTGAGAGATCAGCTGTTGGTAGCAATGTTTACGTAACCAAAGTGACGTCGTTTGGATTATTAGATGCGTCGACGTTTTGAGTGATTTCTCGCGACCAGTAGATAGATTGTTTTGAAGAGAGAGCTGTTATCAGCTCTTGGTTGTTTTGCTTGCGAGAGCTGTTGTCAGCTGGTGTTTTCTACGGTGTCGTTTTGAAGTGTTTTCGTGCGATTGTTTGTGTAGTCGTTGCTGCTGAATTTAGCGAAAGAAAGGAGGTATCTGCTGGAAGATCTCTACTGTTCAGTCGACTGATTATTGGTGTTCAGCAGACGTTGATTTGGGGAGATTATATATAGAAGTGTTGTTCGACACTTAGAATTATTTTGAGCCAGATATTTCTTATCTCTTCTTCTCCAAACCCTCGTCGAGCTACTGTTCACCGTGATTTTTCCATCGCCGATTCCCATCGCATCCAGCCTCTGTTTTTGGAGATCTTAGTGGCGCTGGATTCCACTTGCTTAGCTCTTCCGTTTGCTACCCAATTGAGACGTTGTATTAGCGCTTCTGGGAAGACACGAAGCTTCTGGAGTTCGAACTTTTGAGAAAAGTCAGTGCGTGCGTTCTTCTGCTAGCGTGAGCTTTTGGGTGAGCATTCCTGATAGAATTGAGCTCTGTTCTTGTAGCTAATGCCTGCATAGAAGTGTAGGAATTGAATTAGACTTCTGGCCATAGGATTAGCGTATTTATGATGAGATTGAGCTAAGATATTAGCTATGTTGTAACAGATTTTAGTTTCCAGGAAGTTCCTGCTGCGTGATTTGAGCCAGGAGAAATTTGTTAGGTAAATTGAAGAGGAAAGGTACGATTGAGCAGCCCTTAGCAGCTTTGAGCGTGAACTTGTCTATATTTCAATGTTGTGAAGCCGTGACTTTGCTGCTATGTGTTTACGTGGAACAGTTTGATGAATTGCTTGAGATATACATTCTGTTGCACGTATTATGAATTGTATGCATTAAGCATTGATATTGAATGGCATTCATGCATACATCTTGAGCCTGAATTGATAAATTGATTTGATTTCCTGATTTGGGGTGCCACGTTGTGACTGGCCAACTGTTGAGTCGTGCCCGAAAAGTCCAACGGTGTTTACGTGGAACAGTTTGATGAATTGCTTGAGATATACATTCTGTTGCACGTATTATGAATTGTATGCATTAAGCATTGATATTGAATGGCATTCATGCATACATCTTGAGCCTGAATTGATAAATTGATTTGATTTCCTGATTTGGGGTGCCACGTTGTGACTGGCCAACTGTTGAGTCGTGCCCGAAAAGTCCAACGCTATCATCGGAGTGGTGACTACCGGATTCGAGTGTCTACCACCGAGCTGTGATGGGCTGACGGTCCCCGATGATCATGGACCGATGATTTCCACCGATTGATTGGCTGTGTGTGGTATAGAGGCTTGATTTGAGTTGCCAGTTGATAGACTGGCATAGCTATCCGATTTCTTGATAGCCCTCATGCATTCATAGCATTGATTTATAGCATGTTGCATGTTTATCTGCTTTGATATCTCTTCGTACTGAGGCTTGACCTCGTACTTGTTTCCTGCTTTTGTTTTGTTTGGGTCTGTGTTGCCCATTTGCAGGAGCACTAGGTAATCAAGCTGGACCGAGTGGAAGTTCAGCTGGTCGATCCCCGCGTCCCTGAGTCTCAGTCTATATATGATATGTATTGAACCAGGGGATTCCCCGTGTTATCATGTATTGGGGATTTATATGTGGTTGATATACCTATTGTGTTGGAGTTTGAATCAACTCGTATTTTATTATCGCTATTTTGAATGTATGATTTGAAGTTCAGGCCTATTGTATTTCAAAAATTTTTAAGCCCTGATTTTTAGCTTCCGGGTTTATGCGCTTACTATGTGTTAATTGTTAGTAATTAGCACGGGGCCTGACATTTTTGGTATCAGAGCTTAAACTGGGATAAGCTCGATTTATTTTGATCACACTCGAGTCTAGGAACAGAGTTTTGATTTGATTTTGATTGCCTCTGTGACTTATGTGATCTATTTTCTGTCTTGTTATTATATCTGCTGTGAGATCTTACCTCTAGGCTTGTTAGATGCCGCCGAGACGAGGAGGAGGTAGGAGGACTAGACGTTCTGAGGAGGAGTCTAGAGCAGGTAGTGATGATGACGCTCAGGTAGAGGACGTCACTAGGCAGATAGGTGGAATGGAGTTAGTCTTAGCCTGATTTCAGCGGACGAACCCACCGACGTTAGCCGGTACTGAGGGTGGCGCTAGGGCTGAGGCGTGGCTTGTTCAGATGGAGGAGCTATTTGATACCCTGGAGTACGCCTCAGAAAAGAGACTGAAGTTGGCAGTGCTGCAGCTACGAGATGATGCACAGCGCTGGTGGAGGAGTACTTCTAGGATGCTTCGAGATAGTGGGATGATGCTCACTTGGGATGTTTTCTGCGAGGCTTTTCGACGCGAATACACCCCAGAGTCCTACTTCGCTAGCCGGGAGCGTGAGTTTGATAATTTGAAGCAAGGTGATATGCGTGTGGCCGAGTATGCGAGGCGGTTTTCTGCGCTTCTAGTGTACATGCCAGCTGTGGCGAACCAAGAGCGAACGAAGATGAACAATTTCTTGAAGGGCTTGAGACCTGACCTTTATCGGATGGTGCTGTCTGGATCCCCGGTGACTTTTATGGAAGCTGTGAACAATGCAGTGGATATTGAGGAGAGTTTGATGGATCCCGAGGCTCCAGTGCATCAGAAAACCGCACGTGCTTCTCAGCCAGCTCAGGCGGTGTCGCAATCGTATCAGTCTCCTCAGGGGTCACAGCAGTCGAGTCGCCAGCAGTTTAGACCTAGAGGGAAGCAATTCAAGAAGAAGGGCCATTCGAGTTCTTCTGGGTCCGTGATCTCTGGTTCTGGCAGTGGTTCTGGTAGTGGTTATGGAGGCGGATTTTGTAGTCAGTGCGGAGGGAGACATGAGACTTCGCAGTGTCGAGGAGTCCGAGGACTCTGCCATCTTTGTGGTCAGCCGGGACACTTCGCTAGAGTGTGTCCTTCGATTGGAGGGCGGTCTACTGGTCAGTCGCAGCAGGGTTCCGCTAGTGGTCCTTCTCAGCGACAGCAACCTTTTGTTCAGTCCCAGCGATCTGGTTTTCAGCCTCGTGAGCCGTCACGTTTTGGAGGACCTTCCCGACCCCCGTTCCAGATTCCCCAGCAGGCGCAGGCGAACGC
>KQ998125.1:96261-146368 GCA_001598015.1 Dorcoceras hygrometricum
TAGTTTCTTGGGGTTGGTCGGCTACTATAGGCGTTTCATTGAGAAGTTTTCTTCGATAGCCAGGCCTATGACGCAGTTGACTCAGAAAGATAAGAGATTTGTATGGACTGATGAGTGCGAGTACAGTTTTCAGACTTTGAAGGAGAAGTTGACTACTGCTCCTGTTTTGGCCCTACCGTCGGGCTCCGGAGGATTTGTTGTGTGCTCCGATGCTTCTCTGAGTGGATTAGGGTGTGTTTTGATGCAGAACGGGTACGTGATTGCGTATGCGTCTCGACAGCTGAAGCCTCACGAGACGAGGTACCCGGTTCATGATTTGGAGTTGGCTGCGATAGTGTTTGCCTTGAAGATTTGGCGGCATTATCTCTATGGTGAAGAATTTGTGGTGTACACCGACCACAAGAGCCTGAAATATATCTTCACGCAGTCGGATTTGAACATGAGGCAGCGACACTGGATGGAATTGCTTAAGGACTTTGACTGTGAGATTCAGTACCATCCTGGGCGAGTGAACTTGGTAGCAGATGCTCTAAGTCGAAAGACCCAGTCTGAGATGTTAGCGTCCTTGACTATTTCGAAAGTTCATGAGGAGTTGAGTACTTCTGGTTGGCGATTCCAGCCGGGTGATCAGTATTTCTTCGTTTCGTATCTTCAGGTGGAACCGCAGATTGTGATGAACATCAGGGAGGCACAGAGGACCGACCCCTATATCCATGAGCTGAGGATTAAGGCGCAGTCAGGTCAGTCTGATGATTTCTCTATTGCTTAGGATGGATGTTTGAGATTCAGAGGAAGATTAGTAGTTCCGAACCTGATTGATCTGAAGGAGACCCTCATGAATGAAGCACATTGTAGTCGGTACAGTGTGCATCCAGGCGAGCGAAATATGGACCTGTTGTGAAATGGTTTTGAGATTCATTCACCAATGAATGTGAATGAATCTCTGTGTGTGAGATTTGATACAATAAAGCTCTCAACTCTCTGTTTCTCACACACTAGGGAAATTGCTCCTAAACAAGCTAATTAAAACTCAGCAATCGACTCTCGTGAAAGCTCCTCTCTAATGGCGGTCGATTGCTTCGTCTTTCTTTTCATCTTCCCTCTGTTGGTGCACAGTGTAATCAATGTATTTCTGCAACAGCGCTGTAGTCGCACCAACATCGTCAACCTTCTTCAATGGCGTTGCCTTCGCATATATAGCCTCTGTTTGAAATATGGCCGTTAGATAGATTCCAAAACTGTTCTGAGCTTGTCAAGGCTAATTCGTCGCTTCTTTCCATTTCCGTGCAACGCTCCTCTGTCAATAAATCCATCAGGTGATTTCTCGATTTCTTTCAATCAGCAATGCTGACGTCATCGTTGCTGCTCGTAGCTACTTCCAGTAGACATGCTGACGTCATCATTGCTGAATCCAGATTTCTCTTCGCTTCAAATCCATCAGGTGATTTCTCGATTTCTTTCAATCAGCAATGCTGACGTCATCGTTGCTGCTCGTAGCTACTTCCAGTAGACATGCTGACGTCATCATTGCTGAATCCAGATTTCTCTTCGCTTCAAATCCATCAGGTGATTTCTCGATTTCTTTCAATCAGCAATGCTGACGTCATCGTTGCTGCTCGTAGCTACTTCCAGTAGACATGCTGACGTCATCATTGCTGAATTCAGATTTCTCTTCGCTTCAAATCCATCAGGTGATTTCTCGATTTCTTTCAATCAGCAATGCTGACGTCATCGTTGCTGCTCGTAGCTACTTCCAGTAGACATGCTGACGTCATCATTGCTGAATCCAGATTTCTCTTCGCTTCAAATCCATCAGCTGATTTCTCGATTTCTTTCAATCAGCAATGCTGACGTCATCTTTGCTGCTCACAGCTTTCTCCAGTAGATATGCTGACGTCATCATTGCTGATACCAGGTCTTGCGCTACTGATTCCAGACCTCTACTGTTCATCTTCTTTCTTCGACATTTCTTCCAGCAGACTTCATAGAATCTGTTCCAGATCACATTTTCGCATGAGGCCTGTGCTATTCCCTCCGAAACGGTCCAACGAGCAAGACTCACTACTACGCAGTGAGCTCCTCCGTTTTTTAGGCCTCCGAAAATACGATTTACTCTTTTCAGCCCTTGGTCTGCTACGGTATCAGCTTCAGCTTCTTCTGTTGTAAATCCAGCTAACATCTGCACACTTAGTAGAGACATTAGTAACACAATAAATAGGTTTTGTGTAATTCAAAATACATTCTGGATCTGTTATCCAGATCCATCAGTCCGCTATGGAGATGTTTAGCCTGCTATCGCTAGGTAATGCAGGATTCATGATCTACGCACTTGATAGTTCCCAGTAGCAGCGATTAGAGTTGCGTGACATCCCCGTCGTTCGAGAGTTTCCCGACGTGTTTCCAGATGAGATTCCTGGATTCCCTCCTCGACGTGAGATCGACTTCAGTATTGAG
The DNA here is from genome assembly GCA_001598015.1 of Dorcoceras hygrometricum. Classification (NCBI taxonomy): domain Eukaryota; kingdom Viridiplantae; phylum Streptophyta; class Magnoliopsida; order Lamiales; family Gesneriaceae; genus Dorcoceras; species Dorcoceras hygrometricum. Next base: position 98,716 of record KQ998125.1, read on the forward strand.
TTGGTGCTTGGTACCGTCCCGATTTCTAGAGCTCCTTACCTGTTGGAGCCCGCAGAGTTGAAAGAGCTGAAGGAACAGTTGAGCGATCTCTTAGAGAAAGGCTTCATCAGACCGAGCATATCGCCTTGGGGAGCTCCGATTCTGTTTGTGAAAAAGAAAGATGGCACTATGAGGATGTGCGTGGACTTCAGACAGTTGAATAAGGCCACGGTGAAGAACAAGTATCCTCTGCCGAGGATTGATGACTTGTTCGATCAGTTGCAGGGATTGGTGGTTTACTCGAAGATTAATTTGCGCTCTGGTTATCATCAGTTGCGAATTAGAGACGCTGATGTGGCAAAGACGGCATTCCGGACTCGATATGGGCATTTTGAGTTTCTTGTCATGCCTTTTGGATTGACGAATGCCCCTACTGTCTTTATGGATTTGATGAATCGCGTCTTTAGCGAGTATATCGATCAGTTCGTAATCGTCTTCATAGATGACATCTTGGTGTACTCGAGGAGCAAAAGAGAGCACAAGGAGCATTTGAGACTTGTATTGCAGAGATTGAGAGACTCGCAGCTCTATGCCAAGTTCAGAAAGTGCGAGTTTTGGCTCGACAGGATTATCTTTTTGGGTCAAGTGATTTCAGCACAAGGGATTTCTGTAGATCCGAGTAAGGTCGAAGCAGTGCTTAACTGGGAGAGACCTCGAAACGTTTCGGAGATCCGTAGTTTCTTGGGGTTGGCCGGCTACTATAGGCGTTTCATTGAGAAGTTTTCTTCGATATCCAGGCCTATGACGCAGTTGACTCAGAAAGACAAGAGATTTGTGTGGACTGATGAGTGCGAGTACAGTTTTCAGACGCTGAAGGAGAATTTGACTACTGCTCCTGTCTTGGCCCTACCGTCTGGCTCCGGAGGATTTGTTTTGTGCTCCGATGCTTCTATGAGTGGATTAGGGTGTGTTTTTATGCAGAACGGGTACGTGATTGCTTATGCGTCTCGACAGTTGAAGCCTCACGAGACAAGGTACCCGGTTCATGATTTGGAGTTGGCTGCGATAGTGTTTGCCTTGAAAATTTGGCGGCATTATCTCTATGGTGAAGAATTTGTGGTGTACACCGACCACAAGAGTCTGAAATATATCTTCACGCAGTCGGATTTGAACATGAGGCAGCGACGCTGGATGGAATTGCTTAAGGACTTCGATTGTGAGATTCAATATCAGCCAGGGCGTGTGAACTTAGTAGCCGACGCTTTGAGCAGAAAGACCCAGCCTGATATGTTAGCATCCTTGAGTATTTCGAAAGTTCATGAGGAGTTGAGTACTTCTGGTTGGCGATTCCAGCCGGTTGATCAGTATTTCCTTGTTTCTTCTCTTCAGGTGGAACCGCGGATTGTGATGAACATCAGGGAGGCGCAGAGGACCGACCCCTATATCCATGAGTTGAGGATTAAGGCGCAGTCGGGTCAGTCTGATGATTTCTCTGTTGCTTCTTATGGATGTTTGAGGTTCCGAGGGAGATTAGTAGTTCCGAACCTGATTTATTTGAAGGAGACCCTCATGAATGAAGCTCATTGTAGTCGATACAGTGTGCATCCAGGCGAGCGAAAGATGTACCATGCCTTGAAGTCACACTACTGGTGGGCAGGTATGAAGAGCGACATTTCTGCTTTTGTTGCTAGATGTCTGAATTGCCAGCAGGTCAAGGCTGAGAGGATGAGACCTAGTGGTTTGCTGCAGAGCTCCGAGGTGCCCCAATGGAATTGGGAGCACATCGCCATGGATTTTGTGACCCATCTACCTCGATCGAGTAGGGGATGCGATGCAATTTGGGTTGTGATTGATAGACTTTTCGAAGTCAGCCCATTTCATTCCCTATGATGTGAGGTGTTCGATGAAAAAGATGGCGAAATTGTACATCGACCATGTGGTTAGATTGCATGGAGTTCCGGTTTCGATAGTGTCCGACAGAGATCCGAGGTTCACTTCTCGCTTTTGGAAGAGTCTGCAAGCAGCAATGGGTTCGAGATTGGCGATGAGCACAGCCTATCACCCACAGACAGACGGATAGTCTGAGCGGACTATCCAGACTTTAGAGGATATGCTGCGAGCGGTAGTGATGGATTTCAGCGGTGGCTGGCAGGATTCGCTTTCCTTGGTGGAGTTTTCGTATAACAACAGCTACCAAGTCACTATTGGAATGGCTCCGTTTGAGGCTTTTTATGGTCGAAAGTGCAGATTCCCGATTTGTTGGGAAGAAGTTGGCGAGAGACAGCTTTCTACACCGGAGTTTGTTCAGCACATGAAAGACCAAATTGATTTGATCCGGAGTAGAATGAAGGCTGCCCAAGACAAGACCGTTTCTCGAGTTATGCGAACAGAAGACGTCGACCGTTAGAATTTTAGGTGGGCGATCGAGTGTTTCTCAAGATTTCTCCTTTCAAGAGCGTGATGAGATTCCGATTTAAAGGCAAATTGGCTACCAGATTCGTTGGTCCCTTTGAGATTATCGATCGGATTGGAAAGTTGGCTTATAGACTGAGGCTGCCCGAGGAGTTAGCCGCGATGCATGACGTGTTTCACGTGTCAATGTTGAGAAAATATGAGCTGGATCCGTCCCACGTTTTGAGAACCAACGAAGTTGAGCTGGATTCTGCCTTGAGTTATGTTGAATATCCGGTGCAGATCTTGGATAGGAAGGAGAAACAGCTGAGGAACAAGATAATTCCGTTGGTGATGGTCCAATGGAGCAAGCATGGCCGAGAAGAAGCAACCTGGGAAGTTGAGGAGAAGATGAGACAGGACTGGCCTCACCTGTTTGAGCACTGATCGTGTAGAATTTCCAGGTAAATTTCTGGTTTTGCTTCAAATTTTGGTGAGTTGTTAGTGCATATTTGCATGTTTGATGTGTTCTTCCCTGTGTTTGCCTTTGATTTCGAGGACGAAATCTCTTAAGTTGTGGAGAACGTGAGGATTGAGAATTTGGATTAGTGATTAATTGATTTTATTTGGGAATTAATCACGTAGATTTTGATGTTCCTGCTGATTTTGAGCGTTGCGTTAATTTTTGGGAATTTCTATCGTAGCGATTTTTGGTGCAAAGCTGTTAATAGCACGTTACTGTAGCGGAGTTAACGCAGGTCAACCTTACTGTAGCTCGCTGCTGGTGAATTTGGAATCAGCAGAGATGGCGTCAGCGTGACGCAAGGAGAGCTGCTGGTTTTGGTTTCGGAGTTTGTAGTTGCTGCTGGCAGATGTTGCGCTTAGCGTGAGATTGAACGAGGAAGTGACACGTGTTAGTCAACATTTTTGGAGTGTTGACTATTGAATTCAGCAGTTACGCTTGTGAACAATGATCAGCTGATGGTTTGTGGAATTAGTCGCAAGAGCTATCGATAGATATGATGACGTAGGCGTGACGTATTCCTTGCTGCTGGTAGTAGTTTGCGTTGCGATGGTTGCTGCTGACCAGCAGGCGCGCAAATACGAATGTTGAGAAGCGGCGTCGTTTGAATTAGTTGAAACGCTGCGTTTTGAACTTTTCGTTTGAGAGATCAGCTGTTGGTAGCAATGTTTACGTAACCAAAGTGACGTCGTTTGGATTAGTATATGCATCGTCGTTTTGAGTGATTTCTCGTGACCAGCAGATAGATTGTTTTGAAGAGAGAGCTGTTATCAGCTCTTGGTTGTTTTGCTTGCGAGACCTGTTGTCAGCTGGTGTTTGCTACGGTGTCGTTTTGAAGTGTTTTCGTGCGATTGTTTGTGTAGTCGTTGCTGCTGAATTTAGCGAAAGAAAGGAGGTATCTGCTGGAAGATCTCTACTGTTCAGTCGACTGATTATTGGTGTTCAGCAGACGTTGATTTGGGGAGATTATATATAGAAGTGTTGTTCGACACTTAGAATTATTTTGAGCCAGATATTTCTTATCTCTTCTTCTCCAAACCCTCGTCGAGCTACTGTTCACCGTGATTTTTCCACCGCCGATTCCCAACGCAGCCAGCCTCTGTTTTTGGAGATCTTAGTGGCGCTGGATTCCCCTTGCTTATCTCTTCCGTTTGCTACCCAATTGAGACGTTGTATTAGCGCTGGTGTGGAGACGCGAAGCTGCTGGAGTTCGAACTTTTGATAAAAGTCAGTGCGTGCGTTCTTCTGCTAGCGTGAGCTTTTGGGTGAGCATTCCTGATAGAATTGAGCTCTGTTCTTGTAGCTAATGCCTGCATAGAAGTGTAGGAATTGAATTAGACTTCTGGCCGTAGGATTAGCGTATTTATGATGAGATTGAGCTAAGACATTAGCTATGTTGTAACAGATTTCAGTTTCCAGGAAGTTCCTGCTGCGTGATTTGAGCCAGGAGAAATCTGTTAGGTAAATTGAAGAGGAAAGGTACGATTGAGCAGCCTTTAGCAGCTTTGAGCGTGAACTTGTCTATATTTCAATGTTGTCAAGCCGTGACTTTGCTGCTATGTGTTTACGTGGAACAGTTTGATGAATTGCTTGAGCATTACATTCTATTGCACGTATTACGAATTTTATGCATTAAGCATTGATATTGAATGGCATTCATGCATACATCTTGAGCCTGAATTGATAGATTGATTTGATTTCCTGATTTGGGGTGCCACGTTGTGACTGGCCGACTGTTGAGTCGTGCCCGAAAAGTTCAACGCTATTGTCGGAGTGGTGACTACTGGATTCGAGTGTCTACCACCGAGCTGTGATGGGCTGACGGGCCCCGATGATCACGGACCGATGATTTCCACCGGCTGATTGGTTGTGTGTGGTATAGAGGCTTGATTTGAGTTTCCAGTTGATAGACTGGCATAGCTATCCGATTTCTTGATAGCCCTCATGCATTCATAGAATTGATTTATAGCATGTTGCATGTTTATCTGCTTTGATAGCTCTTCGTACTGAGGCTTGACCTCGTACTTGTTTCCTGCTTTTGTTTTGTTTGGGTCTGTGTTGCCCATTTGCAGGAGAACTAGGTAATCAAGCTGGACCGAGTGGAAGTTCAGCTGGTTGATCCCCGCGTCCCTGAGTCCCAGTCTATATATGATATGTATTGAACCGGGGGATGCCCCGTGTTATCATGTATTGGGGATTTATATTTGGTTGATATACCTGTTGTGTTGGAGTTTGAATCAACTCGTATTTTATTATCGCTATTTTGAATGTATGATTTGAAGTTCAGGCCTATTGTATTTCAAAAATTTTTAAGCCCTGATTTTTAGCTTCCGTGTTTATGCGCTTACTATGTGTTAATTGTTAGTAATTAGCACGGGGCCTGACACACGCCAACCAGCTCAGGTCGCACTCATACAACACTCACAACCCTCAGGCCAGCGCATACCGTCCAGCTCAGATCGTGTACTCTATTCTCAGCTAGCAGTACATAGATCCTCTTAGAGTACTCAACTCAGTACACATCGCTCAGGTCATCTTGTGATGCTCTATTCAGCTTTCGCTGTCTCATCCAGTTCACGACGCTTTAGATCAGCTCATGCACCCAGGTCACTAGGTACGTACTCATTCCAGCTCGTGATGGTCAACCCAGCTCTGAAGGGTCAACTCAGCTTGTGACGTTGTGTAACTCCCAGACTGCATCAAACTTACGTCTACTTCCTAAACTGCTATCAGTGCTCTAGAACTTACGTCTACTTCCTAAACTGCTATCAGATTAGAGCACTGCACTGGACTGGTTCATGCTACATCGTTATCAGCTTAGCTCACGTGCCCAACATGGCTAAATAAAGCACTGGGATTATCTGAGACCCGAAATTTATTTGGTTAATTGATTTAATTAATCGGGTTTAGCTTAGACCAGATTTGGCGTGAACAGATCTAGGATGAGCCAACTTTGGGCTGGTATGCTTGGTGAATTAATCGGGTTAGTATAAGCCTTCGAAATTGCTCTAGATTGTTAGATAACTTCTGCAGGATAATGATCAGATTTGAGTGTTGGTCAGCTTTGGGTGGTCGCTTTCGGATTTGGTGGTGAATCTGATGGTCGCGCGCTACTTTGGTTACGCATGTTGGAGGTGCTGGGTGGGTAGCAATACGACATCGTTTTGGGAGACACCAGATCTGAGTTGCGAGCGTGCTTAGTGATATGTGGCAGGTCCGGTTCATTGTCCTGGTTCGTAGTTTTAGGGTAGATCGGTGCGGTTCAGGGATTTCAGATTTGGCGGGTTTTGTGAGTCAGATCTGAGAAAGCGATGTGAAGCCGTTTAGTGATTCAAATTTTGTTAGCGAGATGACGTGTCCTAGAGAGCGAGCGGTGCTCGATGCGACGTCGTTTAGATAAGTTCCAAATCTGTTTTGGCGTAAGTCCAGATTTGGAGTGATACTCAGATCTGAGTTGGAATCAGATTTGAACCTAGGTTGTCGAGGGTTGCTGTTCATCAGATCTGGGAGACTTAAGTAGTATATATTGAGGAATTTGACTTTTGTCACGCCATTATCTCTTCCCTACACTTAGAAATATTTCTCGAAAGATATCTCTGTCGTGATACCCTAGCTACTATTCACCGTAGCTTATTTCCTTCGATTGTCGGTGGTAAACAGCTCCGATTGTAGCAAGAGTGGTAGCACTGGACTCCTCTTGCCAATACCGTTCTTTCAATACCTCTTTCGAAGACTTGCGTTTAGCTGGAAGAATATCGCGAAGTAAGCTTCTCTGTGTAGTCTGTTAGCATAAGTGCAGATTTGCTCCTCTGTGCAGGTAGCTCGTGGGTAAGTGTTAGTTCCTACCTTGCGCTTCGTTTAGAACTATTTGTTGTACTAGAAGGGTAGGACAGAGCTGGTCGAGGTTGTAACTACCAGTTCGTAGCTCTGAGCTTTGCGTCCCTGAGTTAACGTTGTTGTTTGGCTTATCAGGTTTCAGATCTGGTTGCTAGGGATTGCTTTGGTGGTAATTGTAGCTCGGAACTAAGGTACGGATGTGAGCTTGTTTTACAGTGTTGGATTTGGCATGGATATTATGTGTGCTGCTATGTATGCTTCTGTTCTGTCATTTCTTGCCTCTGTTGTGTTGTTTATTGCAAGCTGTTGCATTGCATACACCCGTAATTCATGTTGAGCTCAGATCTTGTTTAGCCATGCCATGTTGTATTGATCTGTGTGTACCATGATGCCTATTTTAGAGGCCGAGTGGGTAACTCCTGTCACCCTCATCTCCCTGCTGGGATCTGTTAGCCACTATGATCCGAGTGGGTAGCTCCCACATCTCATGAGTTGGGCAACAGAAGGTTGAGTTGTGTTTTGCATCTGGTAGTGTGTTGAGGCGAGTGGGTAGCTCCCATATACTCACACACCCCGTGGCCACTATCTTCCAGTTGATTGGATATCTGTTGTTGAGAATTTCTTTGAGATCCTTTGGCTCCCTACCTTCGGTTGTAGCCTTGTCCTCATGCATAGCATTCGCAATTTATCTATTGCTATTTAACTATTGTTTTTCAGTTCTCTCCGTACTGGGGTTTGACCCCGATGTCCCTATGGGACTGGTTGTCTTGTCTGCCTGTGTGTGTTTTCAGGTTACCATTGTTTCTCCGTGGGTCATGGAGTTGATCCAGCTGGTAATGCCCCGGGAGGTGGATAGAGTGTCCCAGTTATATGTAGTAGATACATATGATATCTTTGTTATATTATATTGTATCTATGTTGAGTGAGAGACTCATCTGTTTGTTGATTGAGAGTAACTCCGTTTTGCATCGTTGTTTTATGTTGTATGGGGTTTTCAGCGTTGTAAAAACCAGTTTTTTGAATATCAGTGTATTTTAAAATTATGTTTTCTAATTCAGCGAAAATTTTTAGCCACTATTTTAATGCTTCTGCCGTTGTTTATCATTTGCTTTAGCTCTGTTTGAGCACGAGGCCTGATATTTTTGATATTAGAACTTAAGCTGAGATAAGCTCAATCTATTTTGATCACACTTGAGTGTAGGCACAGTGTTGCTTGTTGCATGTGCATGACTATGTGATTATTTGATGCATGATATACTTGTTGTTGTGTGACCTTATTGTTTAGTGCCTTCTTAGATGCCGCCTAGACGTAGGGATAGAGGTAGAGGGCAGATTCCGGAAGAATCCGAGGGTCAGAATGATGTGGTGAAGCGTAGTATTCCTCTTCGTAGACGTGCTAGTCAGATTGAGGTACATGAGCTGGCAGCCCGAGTGGACGACATGGAACTTGTGATGGTGAGGTTTCAGCGGATGAATCCTCAGACATTTAACGGTGATGAGCCTAGTTCCGATGCGTAGTCCTGGTTGCAGCACATTACCGGCCTGTTTGATTGTGTGAGATACAATGACGAGCGTAGGTTGAGTTTGGCTACATTTCAGCTGAGGAGGAATGCTGAGCGTTGGTGGAGAGGCGCTTCGAGAACTCTCGAGCAGACTGGTGTAGGGATCACGTGGAACAGCTTTTGTACTGATTTTCGTCAGGAGTACATTCCAAAATCCTTTGTTAACGCCAGGGAGCGTGAGTTTGATAACCTGGTGCAAGGGACTCTGTCTGTAGGAGAGTAAGCCCGGAAGTTTTCTTCTCTACTTGCGTATGTTCCGTATATTTCTGGCCGAGGGAAGGCAAAGTTTTTGGAGGGGCTGAATGAGGAATTTTATTCTTTGGTGCTGCAGAGTTCACCGTCAAGTTATGCGGAGGTGTTGGACAGGGCTATAGATATCGAGGAAGGACTGCAGAACCGTAGGTCTCGTGTTAGGCCTCCAGTGGTGTAAGGTAACCATTCCATGGTTCCGGGGTGCAACCTTCCTAGTCTTCGCAGTCATCCCAGCCACCCCAGCAGCAGGTAGCCCAAGAGTGTGGATGCCACAGGTTTAGACCTCGTCAGTTCAAGAAGAAGTCTGGTTCTAGTTCTTCTGGTTCGGGTAGTTCTAGCAGCGGTAGTTCCAGGGCCGAGTTTTTTGGCAAGTGGGGAGGAAAGAATCCTACAGCACAGTGTGTTGGCGTGCAGGGTGCATGTAACAATTGTGGGCAGTATGGACATTTTGCGAGAGTGTGTCTATTGGCGGGATCTCAGCACGCCGCAGCCCCACCTCAGGTTCGTTTTGGTGGGCGTCTCAAGGTCGTTATTTTCCTGATCCGCAGCAGAGGATAGGGGAGACTCAATTTAGGCCGTTTCAGCAGCCTTGTCCTTCACGTTTCGGACAGCATTCCCAACCTCATTTCTCAGGACCCCAGAATGCCCAGGTGAATGCCATGATGAGGGAGCAAGCGGAGGGCACGCCAGGAGGAGTGATCGCAGGTACATGCTATGTTTACGATTTTCCTGCACGTGTATTGTTTGATGCAGGAGCATCACATTTTTATTGCTGATGCATTTGTGGTTGAGCATGGTTTGCATACCACTTATTTGTTTGATGTTGTGTCAGTTGCCACTCCTGCCGACACAAGCCTATACTCCCAAGAGATTGTGTTGAATGGCATTCTTAGGTTTGGTGAGAACATTTTGGTAGAGAATATGATCAGGCTAGTGATGTGGGATTTCGATTGCATTGTGGGAATGGATGTGTTGTTGAGCTATAGGGCCACCGTGGATTGTTTCCATGGTGTTGTGCGATTTAGGCCCCAGTTTGGTGAGAAGTGGGACTTCTATGGCCATGATTCCCGATCGAAGATTCCCTTGGTCTCTGATATGGAGATGTTTAGCCTTATGTCATTGGAGAATGCTGGATTTATGATCTATGCTATGGACGCATCCTTTTCGTCATGTGTGGAGCTTAGTGATATCCCCGTTGCTTGAGACTTCCCTGACGTATTTCCGGAGGAGATTCCTAGCTTTCCTCCGAGAAGGGAGATCGACTTTAGCATTGAGTTGGTACGTGGTACAACTCTGATCTCACGATCCCCGTATCGTTTAGCGCCCGCCGAGTTGAGGGAGTTTAAGGAAAAAATTAGAGACTTGTTGGAGAAGGGCTTCATTAGGCCTAGTATGTCCCCGTGGGGAGCGCCTATCTTGTTTGTGAAGAAGAAGGATGGATCCATGAGGATGTGTATTGACTTCCGGCAACTGAATAAGGCGACGGTGAAGAATATGCACCCTTTGCCCAGTATCGATGATTTTTTTGATCAAATTCAGGGTTCAGCGGTGTACTCGAAGATCGATATGCGTTCAGGGTACCATCAGTTGCGTATTCGGGAGCAAGATGTTGCGAAAACTGCTTTTTGTACAAGGTATGGGCATTATGAGTTTTTGGTGATGCCTTTTGGTTTGACGAATGCCCCTGCAGTTTTCATGGATTTGATGAATCGAGTCTTTTGAGATTTCATCGACCAGTTTGTGATTGTGTTTATCGATGACATTTTGGTGTACTCGAAGACTGCGATGCAGCATAAAGAGCATTTGAGGTTGGTTCTCCAGACTCTTTGAGACTCGCAGAGTATGTTAAGTTGTCTAATTGGGAGTTCTGGTTGGACAGGATTGTGTTTCTGGGTCACGTCATTTCATCTGAAGGTATTTCTGTGGATCCTAGTAAAGTTGAAGCTGTTGTTAACTGGGAGAGTCCCAAGAATGTTTCAGAGATTCGTAGTTTCTTGGGTTTGGCTAGCTATTATCAGCGCTTTATAGAGGGATTCTCTAGTATAGCTAAGCCTATGATGCAGTTGACCTAGAAAGACAAGATATTCGTTTGGACTGAGCAGTGTGAGAACAGCTTTTTGTTGCTCAAAGAGAAGCAAACTTCTGTGCCTGTGTTAGCTTTGTCGTCTGGTTCAGGTGGTTTTGTGGTGTGTTATGATTCTTCGTTAAATGGATTGGGTTGCGTGTTGATGTAGAATGATCGAGTCATTGCGTATGCCTCTCGTCAGTTGAAACCGCATGAGACTCGATATCCAGTTCATGATTTGGAGTTGGCAGCAGTGGTCTTTTCCTTGAAGATTTGGCGCCACTATCTGTATGGCGAGCAGTTTGTGGTGTATACATAACACAAGAGCCTTCAATATTTGTTCTCTCAGTCATATTGGAACATGAGACAGCGTAGATGGATGGAGCTGCTTAAGGATTTTAATTGTGAGATCCAATATCAGCCTGGGAAAGTGAATGTAGTTGCTGATGCATTGAGCAGGAAGGCTCAAGTGGTGATGTTGGCTTCATTGCAGATTTCGAAGTTTCATGAGCAACTAAGCACTACTGCTTGGCGGTTTTACCCAGGTGAGGATTATGTTGTGGTGTATTCTTTTCAAGTTGATCCACAGATTGTTGTGAATATTAGAGCAGCTCAGAGAACAGACCCATCTATCCATGAGTTGAAGCTGAAGGTTAAAGCTGGACAGTTGGAGGATTACACAGTCTCATCTGATGGTTGTTTGATGTTTTGTGGCAGGTTTGTTGTGCCAAATCTGATTGATTTGAAGTAGGAGATCATGAGAGAAGCACACTGTAGTAGACATAGTGTTCATCCTGGTACAAGGAAGATGTACCATGCCTTGAAGCAGCATTACTGGTGGGCAGGTTTGAAGAGTGATGTTGCTGATTTTGTAGCCCGTTGTCTGAACTGTCAGCAAGGCAGAGAGGATGAGACCTGGTGGTTTATTGCAGAGCTTAGAGGTGCGCCAATGGAATTGGGAGCACATAGCAATGAATTTTGTGACCCATTTGCCTTGTTCTAGTAGAGGTTGTGATGTTGTGTGGGTTGTTATTGACAGATTGTCGAAGTCTGCTTACTTCATTCCCTACAATATGCATATTCTTTGAAGAAAATGGCGAAGCTATACATAGATTTTGTGGTGCGTTTGCATGGTGTTCCTATTTCTATCGTATAAGATCGTGATCCGAGATTTACTTTCAGGTTTTGGAAGAGTTTTCAAACAGCTTTGGGTACCAGATTGGCTATGAGCACAGCGTATCATCCCCAAACCGATGGTCAATCTGAGAGAACTATCCAGATTTTGGAGGATATGTTGAGAGCTGTTGTGATGGAATTTAGTGGTAGCTGGCAAGATTCGTTGTCTTTGGTAGAATTTTCTTACAACAACAGCTACCACTTCACGATTGGTATGGCACCCTTTGAAGCTTTATATGGCAGAAAGTGCAGATCGCCTATATGTTGGGAAGAAGTGGGGGAGAAGCAGCTGTCTTGTCAATAATTTGTGTAGCAGATGAGAGAATAAGTCGATCTGACGCCAACGGATAAAAGCTGCACAAGATCTTCAATCTAGCTATGCGAACAAGAGGCGTAGGCCTTTAGAATTTCAGGTTGGAGATCTGTTTTTTTTTTAAAAAATTTTCTCCTTTTCGAAGTGTTATGAGATTTGGTCTCAAGGGAAAGTTAGCTCCTCATTATGTTGGACCTTATGACATTGTTGAAAGGATTGGCCCTTTATCTTATCGGTTGTTGTTGCCGCCAGATATGTCCTCATTGCATGATGTGTTTCATGTGTCTATGTTGAGGAAGTATGAGCCAGATCCTTCTCAAGTGTTGAGAACTGACAAGGTGGAGCTGGATAGGACTTTGAGCTATGTGGAATATCCCTTGAAGATCTTGGACAGAAAAGAGAAACAGCTGAGAAATAAGACCATTTCCTTGGTGATGGTCCAGTGGAGCAAACATGGTAGAGAAGAAGCTACGTGGGAGTTGGAAGAGAAAATGCAACTTGAGTGGCCTCATCTGTTTGAGTAGATGTTGTATTTGTTTCCAGTAGCTAGATTTGGTTGTGTTGTTTGTTCCAGTTATCTTGAACTCTTGGTTAGTAGTCTCTCGTTGTGTTTTACAGAGTTGCTATTTGTTGTATGCGTAGCGGGATTTTCCTGTCTGGAGGTTTTGTTTCAGTTCTGGAGTTGTTAATTGATTTCGAGGACGAAATCTTATTTTCAGTGGGGGAGGAATGTGATACCCGAAAGTTATTTGGTTAATTGAGTTAATTAATCTGGTTTAGCTTAGACCAGATTTGGCGTGAACATATCTGGGATGAGCCAGCTTTGGGCTGGTATGCTTGGTGAAGTCATCGGGTTAGTATAAGCCTTCGAAACAGCTCTGGATTGTTAGAGAACTTCTGTGAGATAATGATCAGATTTGAGTCTTGGTCAGCGCTGGGTGGGCGCTTTCAGATTTGGTGGTGAAATCTGATGGTCGCGCGCTATTTTGGTTACGCGTGTTGGAGGTGATTCACGGGTAGCAATACGACATCGTTTTTGGAGAAACCAGATCTGAGTTGCGAGCGTGGTTAGTGATATATGGCAGGTCCGGTTCGTTGTCCCAGTTCGTAGTTTTGGGGTAGACCGGTGCGGTTCAGGGATTTCAGATTTTGCGGGTTTTGTGAGTTAGATCTGAGAACGCGATGTGAAGCCGTTTAGTGATTCAAATTTTTATAGAGATATGACGTGTCCTAGCGAGCGAGCTGTCCTCGATGCGACGTCGTATGAATAAGTTCCAAATCTGTTTTGGCGTAAGTCCAGATTTGGAGTGATACTCAGATCTGAGTTGGAATCAGCTTTGAACTTGGGTTGTCGATCGTTGCTTTTCATCAGATCTGGGAGACTTAAGTAGTATATATTGAGGACTTTGACTTTTGTCTCGCCATTATCTCTTTCCGACACATAGAAATATTTCTAGAAAGATATCTCTGTCGCGATACCCTAGTTACTGTTCACCATAGCTTATTTCCTTAGATTGCCGGTGATAGGAAACTCCGATTGAAGCAAGAGTGGTAGCGCTGGACTCCTCTTGCCAAGACCGTTCTTTTATACCTCTTTCGAAGGCTTGTGTTTAGCTGGAAGAAGATCATGAAAGAAGCTTCTCTGTGTAGTCTGTTAGCATAAGCACAGATTTGCTCCTCTGTACAGGTAGCTCGTGGGTAAGTATTAGTTCCTAACTTGCGCTTCGTTTAGAACTGTTTGTTGAGCCAGAAGGGTAGGAAAGAGCTGGTCGAGGTTGTAACTCCCACTTCGTAGCTATGAGATTTGCGTCCCTGAGTTAGCGTTGTTGTTTGGCTTATCAGGTTTCAGATCTGGTTGCTAGGGACTGCTTTGGTGGTAATTGTAGCTCGGAACTAAGGTACGGATGTGAGCTTGTTTTACAGCGCTGGATTTGGCATGGATATTATGTGTGTTGCTGTGTATGCTTCTGTTCTGTCATTGATTGCCTCTGTTGTGTTGTTTATTGCAAGCTGTTACATTGCATACATGTATAATTCATGTTGATCTCAGATCTTGTTTAGTCGTGCCTTGTTGTATTGATCTGTGTGTACAAGGATGCCTGTTTTAGAGGCCGAGCGGGTAACTCCCATCACCCTCATATCCCTGCTGGGTTCTGTTTGCCACTATGAGCGGAGTGGGTAGCTCCAATCTCATGAGTTGGGCAACAACAGGTTGAGTTGTGTTCTGCATCTGGTACCGTGTGTTGAGGCGAGTGGGTAGCTCCCATATACTCACACACCTCGTGGCCACTATCTTCCAGTTGATTGGATATCTGTTTTTGAGCAGTTCTTTGAGATCCTTTGGCTCCCTGCCTTCGGTTGTAGCCTTGTCCTCGTTCATAGCATTCACATTTTATCTATTGCTATTTATCTATTGTTTTTTAGTTGCTCTCCGTAATGGGGTTTGACCCCGATGTCCCTCTGGGGCTAGTTGTCTTGTCTGCCTGTGTGTGTTTTCATGTTATCATGGTTTCTCAGTGGTCGTGGAGTTGATCCAGCTGGTAATGCCCCGGGAGGTGGATAGAGTGTCCCAATTATATGTAGTAGATACATATGATATCTTTGTTATATTATATTGTATTTATTTTGAGCGAGAGACTCATCTGTTTGTTGATTGAGAGTCATTCCGTGTTGTGTCGTTTTTTTATGTTGTATGGGGTTTTCATCGTTGTAAAACCAGTATTTTGAATATCAGTGTATTTTAAATTATGTTTTCTAAGTCTGGCCAAAGCGAATATTTTTAGCCACTATTTTAATGCTTCCGCCGTGGTTTATCATGTGTTTTAACTCTGTTTGAGTACGAGGCCTGACAACTTATCTGTCAGCTTGCACCCGATCTGGTCCAACACAATCAGCTAGCAAAACTAGACAACAAGCTTTTAAGCAGAACCTATCCTCCTCTACGTCTAGTGCACTCCAAACCGATACAATTATCCAGCAAACACAAATCAGCTGCACTCCTGAGATCAGCACAGGCCACTCAAACGGCTCGCACCCGTGCTGGTCTTAACTTAAACCCAAGGCATCTTCCACTATCAGCTTAGCACAGAACCTAAGATCAACTTGCATCCGAGCAGATCCATCTCACCTGATACTCCCTAAAATGATTAATCTCGATTAGTTAGCCACTATTCTGGACTGAGTAGGGCGTTAATCATCTCGGCTAATTACAGTACTCACATTCTCCCAACCTTAAGATATTTCGTCATCGAAATCAAAAGCAACAGTCTGCACAACCAAAACAGATCATAGACATATTGAAAACCAACAAAAAACCAACATCACCCAGAGGAGAAATCATTACTCAAAAAAGGTGAGGCTAATCTTGCCACCTCTAGGTTGCCACCGCTCAGGAAATCTCTTCTCTACCACACCAACTTCACTGCACCAAAACCCAAGGCATGGTATTTTTCCTCAATTGTCTCTCCTTTCTGTCCAGAATTCTCACTGGATATTCAATACATCTTAGGGTCTGGTCCAGCTCAACTTCATCAGTCCTCACAAAGGAAATATTTGGCCCGCATTTCCTCGGCTTAAACACATGAAACTCATCATGCATCGACAACTACTCAGTCGGCATCCGCAATCTACACGCCAAAGATCCACTCTGTTCGAATACTCTCATACAGACTGATGAATCTAAGAGTTAACCTACCCTTCATTCTTATCACATTCTAGAAGGATAAACTCGCAAGAAGCACATGATCAACAACCAGAAACTCCAAAAATGCACACCTTATAAACAAAATCTGGCTTGGCGATCTCGCGCAGCCTTTGCTCTTAACCAAATCAGATCCTCTTGGTCCTTCACATGATGCACAAATTCTGGTGAAGACCACTTATTTTCCTCAACTTCTTCTAGTCGATAAAGAGATATGCACTTCTTATCGTGCAAAACCCCAAAGGATGTCATCCCGAACATCACTGGTAGCTAACACATCATGAAAACTCTACCAAGACAAGGAATTTCTGTAACCACCATTGAAATCCATCGCTACCGCTCACAGAATGCCTTCTAGAATCTACATGGTCCGCTCAGATTGGCCATCTGGTTGGGTGGCAAGCTGCTCTCATAGCCAATCAAGACTCCAAAGCTGTCTGCAAGCTCTTCAACATCGTGAAGTAAACCAAAATCCTTGTCAAACTCTGTCGACACGGGCACACCATGCAATCTTGCTACATGGTTGACGTACCACCTCCTCATCTTCTTCAAAGAACCTGTCCCACCAAAGGTGTCAGGCCTCGTTCTCACAACAGAGTAAAATCACACAAACACAAGCGGAAGCTACTAAAAAGCGGGTAAAAATTTTTGCTTTTGGTTGACGGTTTAAAAACGATATAATTAAAAACTAATACGATACTCAAAGTAATCCCAGTTTAACAACAAACCAACAAAACCAAGACTACAAGCCCACAAAAACCAATACATCATAACATGTATCAGACACATGGTAACAACCACAACCGAATATCACAAGATACAACAAAAGCACAGGGCATCCCCTGGCTAACAATACTGATACATATAAATATGCTATATGCTACTGGGATACTCTAACCACCTCTTGGGGCACCTCTAGCTGGGTCAGCACCACGACCAGCTGGATAACCTGGACAACAAAACAGGCAAGGAAAACAACCAAGCCCCAGAAGGACATGGGGTCAAACCCCAGTACGGAGAGAAACTGAAACAGCTAAAGAAAAGCATAAGATAAAATGCAGATGCTATGCATGAGACACAGAACGAACGCTGAAGGCTACAACCGGAAAGGGAGCCAAGGAACTCAAACATAGCTCCCCATGATCTGCAACAAACGGTGGCCACAGGGTGTGTTCAAAGTGTGGTAATGAGCCACTCGCCTTGACACTACACCCGAATACCAGATGCATCAAACAACTCAACCTGTCGTTTTCTCGCCCATGAACTGTGGTAGTTAACCACTCGGCGCATGGGGGCTAACAAACCCAGCAGGGAGATGAGAGTACGGTATCGCCGCTCGCCCTCGCATCCTGGTAAGAAAACAACAGCACAATACACAAGGCACAAACTGCCAAGATACAAGGAACGAAAGAGCTGAAATATGCGTGAACCATGCTTCTATGCAAACATAGAAAATCAGCTAGCATAAACATAATGCACAGCAAGCACTACACAACAATGTTCACGGAAATTCCAATTCAGCGATGCACACCAGCCATCACACTAAATCCCACGCTAAACCAAACTGGATTTCAAGCTCAAGATCCGTACCTCTAATTCTGATTTACCCAAATCAGATTCCTCAAAGGAACGTATCAAGTCACGGCATGCACAAAATCTGCCAAAATACATGGAGCACGGATTTTAGGAAAATGCTATCACAACTCACGGCCATCACACAATTTCTCAAAGCTGGAAATTTGATCACTCAAACCAGCAACTAATATCAACCATACAACTTAACAGGAAGCTTAATTCAAGGCTAGGAACAAGATTCCAAAGCTAAATCGAAAGGCTACCTGCACCCACGAAACGCACGAATGAAAGCAGCAACTTCGTGCTTTAGCTCCAGCCAACGACAGCCTCAAAAATTGGTTTGAGAAGAAAGAGATTTTCGAGAGAAGTCCAACGCTACCTCAAACGTGACAAACGGTGGCCTGAATTGACAGGAATTTGCCGGAGAAGCTCACGGTGAACAGTAACCCGAGGGTTAGAAGCAAAGAACGAAGTTGGGAGAAAATTTTCTAAGTATGGAATCTGTTGTAATAATTGAAGGCCAAAGCTTCCAATAAATACACACGTGAAAGCTGGTTAAAAAGTCCACCGACAAAACCAGACGATGCAATACTAAAATCCCAACTAGCAGTCACAAAACAAACCAACGGCTGATCGCTTCTTACGACTGGTCCTCAAACCCAAAAGCTGGTGTCTTACACAAGTAACAGCTGCTCGCTAACCCAACGTATGGATTGCCTAACAACCAAAAGATGGTACCAGACGTCGCGTTCCAATTAAATCAAACGGCGTCGCATAACCCCAACGTCTGGATTCCTTAGCGTTAACCAAAACGACGACGTTCACCTCACGCTACAGGAACGCTGACCCGCATTGACATCTTCTCTCAGCAAAACAACCAGACGTCACACACGCGAACAGACCTCTCACGCAAGCGTTACACTCAAAACGACGTCGCACCTCCTACGTCATCAAATCCGATCTCTAACTCTCGCGCGCTACAGGTACTTTGACTAGCGTTGACGTCTGGTGAACTAAACGCACACAATGTCTGGTGAACAAACCAACCAGACTTCACCTACGTCACATGCTCCTGCGAAACGGCGTCGTAGAAACTAATTCAAACGACAACGTATCCAACCCGATACAAAACACGCTAAGGCAACATATGAATCACGAATGCGCTGCCAGATATCTCGCAAGCGCTAAACCAGCGATAGCAGATTCCTCTCACGAACAAAAACCAGATCTCACAAAACAGATCTCTAGCTCAAAAATACCAAAATTTCCAGAATTGCTCTAAATATGATTTCTGACCCGAAAATGCAAACGAAACCTTCAAAAATAATTCCGAACACCCAGAATTCCTCAAAAACCGATTAATCCAACAATTAATCTTTTATTACAATTTCAGGTCTCACTACTACCCAAAACATCTCACAAATTCAGCCCAACACAAGGTAAATGGGTAACTAATTCCTCAGGAATTTTTTCCCAATTTCAATGGAGCACACCTAGACGCAAAATTATAGGAACACACCGAAACACGATCCTAAGGGTACAATCAACTCAGGGACAATATTCAAGCATGCTCTAAGCTGACTCCATCACAACTTAGCTTACCCAACTACACAGTCAACTATGATCGGCACAGTCAAACGATCAGCAAGGACTCTAAGCTGCTACTCAGCTCAAAACGTCCAGCTCGACCCAAAGCTGAAATATCAACTCAAAGTGAACCACAACTACACAATACCCAATCAGATAGTGCTACTCAGCTCACAATATCCTAAGGTCAGCTCGTGATTCATGTCTGAAGATCCCATCTAAGCTGATCTATCTTACTTCGACTTCAAGCCTCACATGCTGCACAAATCAGCTCAACACCAACGCATAATGGATAAACTCCAATCCACTTCTACGAAGAAACTCCTATCCCACTGGGTCAGCAGCAACATCGACCTAGCTATCGTCGAAAATCCTTCAATTCATCAGGTGCACAACCGCAAGGGAACTCTAGAAGTCGGGGCAGATCCTAACACCAACTCAATGCTGAATCAATCTCTTGTTTCGAAAGAAAACTAGGAACCTCATCTGGGAAGACCTCAAGGGATATCGAACAATGGGTATGTCACTAACATCTACTCCTCAAACTTAACAACCCGAACAGCACTATCTCATGGGTCATCCAACTCACACCGGTAGGAGTAACTAACCAACACCACATCACACAAACAAGGTGGGGTAGAATCAACCAAAACTCAAACAACAGGGCAAAAACACACATGTGTGATGTACTTGTGTGAGACCCAAAATATTAAGGATTAATTGAGTTAATTAATCGGGTTTATTATAGACCAAATTTGGCATGAACATATCTGGGATGAGCTAGCTTTGGGCTGGTATTCTTGGTGAAGTAATCGGGTCAGTATAGGTCTTCGATCATCTCTTGATTTGTAGGAAAGTTTCCATGGGAAAGTGAACAGATTTTAGTGTTGTACAGTCCTGGTTAGTTTTATTCAGATTTGGTAGTGAAATCTGTTGGTCGCGTGCTATTTGGTTACGCGTGTTGGAAGTTCTATGCAGGTAGTGATGCGACATCGTTTGTGGAGAAGCCAGATCTGAGTTGCAAGCGAGGTTAGTGATATGTGGATAGGTCCGGTTCGTTGTTTCAGTTCATAGTTTTGGGGTAGACCGGTGCATTTCAGGGATTTCATATTTGGCGGGTTTTGTGAGTCAGATTTGAGAACGCGATGTGACGCCGTTTAGTAATTCAGATTTGGTTTGCGGGATGACGTGTCCCAACAGGTGATCGGTCCTTGGTACGACGTCGTTTGGATGAGTTCAAAATCTGTTTTAGCGCAGAGTCCAGATCTGGAGTGATACTCATATCTGAGTTGGGGTTAGCTTGGATCTTACGTTGTCGGTGACTGTTGTCTGTCAGATCTGGGAGAATTAAGTTGTTTTAAATAGAGTACTTTGACTCTGGTCTCGCATTATCTCTTCCCGACACTTAGATATATTTCTCGAAAGATAACTCTGTCGCGATACCCTAGCTATTGTTCACCAAAGATTTTATTTTTCGATTGCCGATGTTAGACTGCTCCGATGGACGCGAGAGTGGTAGCGCTGGACTGCTCTTGCCAAGGAAATTCTTCTCATACCCCTTTCGCAGGATTTGGGTTAGCTGGAATAAGATCGCGAAGGAAGCATCCCTATGTAGTCAGTTAGCATAAGGGTAGATGTGCTACTACTGTTCAGGTAGCTCGTTGGGTAAGTGTTAGTTCCTACTTTGTGCTTTGTTAGAGCTGTTTGTTGAGCTAGAAGTGTAGGACATAGCTGGTTGAGGTTGTAGCTCACAGTTCGTAGCTCTGAGCTTGCGTCCCTGAGTTAGCGTTGTTGTTTGGCTTAGCAAGTTTCAGATTTTGTTGCTCGGGACTGCTTTTGTTGTAATTATAGCTCAGAACTAAGATACGGATGTGAGCTTGTTTACAGCATTGGATTTAGCATGGATATTATGTGTGCTGCTGTGTATGCCTCTGTGCTATCATTGCTTGCCTCTGTTGTGTTGTTTATTACAAGTTGTTGCATTGCATACATGCATTATTCATGTTGAGCTCAGATCCTGATAGCGTTGCCCTGTTGTCTTGATCTTTGTGTATCAGGATGCCTGTTATGGAGGCCGAGCGGGTAACTCCCATGTCCCTCATCTCCCTGCTAGGATCTGTTAGCCACTATGAGAGGATTGGGTAGCTCCCACATCTCATGAGTTAGGAAACAACTGGTTGAGTGATTGTAATGCATCTGGTACCGTGTGTTGAGACAAGTGGGTAGCTCCCATATACTCACACATCGTGGCCACTATCTTCCAGTTGATTGGATCCTGTTGATGAGCAGTTCTTGAGATCATTTGGCTCCCTGCCTTTGGTTGTAGCCTTGTTCTCATGCATAGAATTCGCATTTTTATTTGTTGCTATTTAACTGCTGTATTTCAGTTGCTCTCTGTACTGGGGTTTGACCCATTGTCCCTCTGGGGCTGGTTGTCTTGTTTCCTATGTGTGTTTTCAGGTTATCATGGTTTCTCCCCTGGTCGTGGAGTTGATCCAGCTGGGAATGCCTCGGGAGTTTGATAGAGTGTCCCAGTTATATGTAATAGATACATATGATATTTTCATTATATTGTATTGTATCTATGTTCAGCGAGAGACTCATCTCTTTGTTGATTGAGAGTCAATCCGTGTTGTATTGTTTTTTTTAATGTACAGGGTTTTCAGTGTTGTATAAACCAGTATTTTGGATGTCAATGTATTATAACTTATGTTTACTCGGTTAGGCCAAAAGTGAAATTTTTAGCCACTATTTTAATGCTTTCGCCGTGGTTTATTATGTGTTTTAACTCTGATTGAGCACGAGGCCTGAGCTGAGATAAGATCGAATTATTTTGATCACACTTGAGTCTAGGCACGGTGTTGCTTGTTGCACGTGTATGACTATGTGAATTATTTGCTATGTGATATACTTGTTGTTGTGTGATCTAATTTGTTTAGTGCCTTCTTATATGCCGCCTAGACTTAGGGATAGAGGTAGAGGGCAGATTCTGGAAGAATCAGAGGGTCAGAATGAGGAAGTGCAGCATAGTATTCCTCTTCGTAGACGTGCTAGTCAGGTTGGGGTTGAGGTAGATGAGCTAGCAGCCTATGTGGACAACATGGAACTTCTGATGGCGAGGTTTCAGAGGATGAACCCTCAGACGTTTAATGGTGATGAGCCCAGTTCCGATGCGGAGTCCTGGTTGCAGCACATTACCGGTTTGTTTGATCGTGTGAGGTACGATGACGAGCATAGGTTGAGCTTGGATATGTTACAGTTGAGGAGAAATGTTGTGCGTTGGTGGACAGGAGCTTCGAGGACTCTCAAGGAGACTGTGTAGGGATCACGTGGAACAGCTTTTGTACTGACTTCCGTCAGGAGTACGTTCCGGAATCCTTTGTTAACGCCAGGGAGCGTGAGTTTGATAACCTAGTGCAGGGGACTCTGTCTGTAGGGGAGTATGCCCGGAGATTTTCTTCTCTTCTTGCATATGTTCCGCATGTTTCTGGCCGAGAGAGGGCAAAGAGTAATAAGTTCTTCGAGGGGCTGAATGAGGTTTTTTATTCTTTGGTTCTGGCGAGTGCACCGTCTAGTTATGCGGAGGCGGTCGACAGAGCTATAGATATCGAGGAAGGACTGCAGAACCGTAGGTCTCGCGTTAGGCCTCAGGTGGTGCAAGGTAACCGTCCCATGGTTCCGGGGGTGCAACCTTCCCAGTATTCACAGTAATCCCAGCCACCCCAGTAGCAGGTAGCCCAACAGTCTGGATGCCATAGGCTTAGACCTCGTGGTCATCAGTTCAAGAAGAATTTGGGTTCTAGATCTTCTGGTTTGGGCAGTTCTAGCAGCGGTAGTTCCAGGGCCGAGTTTTGTGGCCAGTGTGGAGGAAAGCATCCTATGGCGCAGTGTGTTGGCGTTCAGGGTGCGTGTAACAATTGTGGGCTGTATGGACATTTTGCATGAGTGTGTCCATTGGTGGGATCTCAGCACGCCGCAGCCCCACCCCAGGGTCGTTCTTGTGAGTCGTCTCGAGGTCGTTCTTTTCCTGCTCCACGGCAGAGGATAGGAGAGACGCAGTTTAGGCAGTTTCAGCAACCTGGTCCTTAACGTTTCGGACAGTCTTCCCAGTCTCATTTCTCAGGACCCCAGCATGCCCAGGTGAATGCCATGACGATGGAGCAAGCGGAGGGTACGCAAAGGAGGAGTGATCCCTGGTACTTGCTATGTTTTTTATTTTCCTGCGTGTGTATTGTTTGATACATGAGCATCAAATTTGTTTATTGCTGATGAATTTGTGGTTGAGCATGGTTTGCATACCACTTCTTTGTGTGATGCTGTATCTGTTGCGACTCGTGCCGGCGCGAGCTTATACTCTCAATAGATTGTGTTGAATGGTATTCTTAGGTTTCGTGAGAACGTGTTGTTAGCGAATATGATCAGGCTAGTGATGTGGGATTTCGATTCCCTGTGGGAAAGGACGTGTTGTCTAGCTGTAGGGACACCGTGGATTGTTTCCATGGCATTGTAAGTTTTAGGCCCCAGTTTGGCGAGAAGTGGGTCTTCTATGGTCGCGATTTCCGATCAAAAATTCCTTTGGTCTCGGCGATGGAGATGTTCAGCCTGATGTCGTTGGAGAACGCTGGATTTATGATCTATTCTATGGATGCATCGTTTTTTCGTGCGTAGAACTTGGTGATATCCCGGTCGCTCTTGATTTCCCCGACGTGTTTGAAGAGATTCCTAGCTTTCCATCGAGAAGGGAGATACACTTTAGCATTCAGTTGGTACCTAGTAGAGCTCCGATTTCATGCGCTCCGTATCGTTTAGCGCAAGCTGAGTTGAGGGAGCTTAAGGTACAGCTTAACGACTTGTTGGAGAAGGGCTTCATTAGGCCGAGTATGTCTCCGTGGGGAGCTCCTATCTTGTTTTTGAAGAAGAAGGATGGATCCATGAGGATGTGTATTGACTTCCGGCAACAGAATAATGTAACAGTGAAGAATAAGTACCCTTTGCTGAGGATCGATGATTTGTTTGATCAACTTCAGGGTTCAGCGGTGTACTCGAAGATCGATCTACATTCGGGGTACCATCAGTTGCACATTCGGGAGCAAGATATTGTGAAATCTGCTTTTCGAACGAGGTATGGACATTATGAGTTTTTGGTTATGCCTTTTGGTTTGACGAATGCCCCTGCAGTTTTCATGGATTTGATGAATCGAGTCTATCGAGAGTTCATCGATCAGTTTATGATTGTGTTTATCGATGATATCTTGGTGTACTCGAAGACTCCGATGCAGCATAAGGAGCATTTGAGGTTGGTTCTCCAGACACTTCGAGATTCGCAGCTATATGCTAAGATTTCCAAGTGCGAGTTCTGGTTGGACATGATTGTGTTTCTGGGTTATGTTGTTTTACCTGAAGGTATTTCTATGGATCCTAGTAAAGTAGAGGTTGTTTTTAACTGGGATCGTCCCAAGAATGTGTCAGAGATTCGTAGTTTCTTGGGGTTGGCTAGCTATTATCCGCGCTTTATCGAGGGATTTTCTAGTATAGCTAAGCCTCCGACGTAGTTGACCCAGAAAGACAAGAGATTTGTTTGGACTGAGCAATGTGAGAACAACTTTATGTTGCTCAAAGAGAAGCTAACTTCTGCGCCTGTGTTAGCCTTGCCGTCTGGTTCAGGTGGTTTTGTGGTTTTCTCGGATGCCTTATTGAATGGATTGGGTTGTGTGTTGATGCAAAATGGTCGAGTCATTGCGTATGCCTCTCGTCAGTTAAAACCGCGTGAGATTCGATACCCAGTTCATGATTTGGAGTTGGCCGCAGTGGTCTTTTCCTTGAAGATTTGGCGCCAATACTTGTATGGCGAGCAGTTTGTGGTGTACACAGACCACAAGAGCCTTCAGTATTTGTTTTCTCAGTCAGATTTGAACATGAGACAACGTATATGGATGGATCTGCTTAATGATTTTGATTGTGAAATCCAATATCAGCCTAGGAAAGTGAGTGTAGTTGCTGATGCATTGATCATGAAGGCTCAAGTGGCGATGCTAGCTTCGTTGTGGATTTCGAAGGTCCATGAGAATCTAAGTACTGGTTGGCGGTTTTACCCAGGTGAGGATTATGTTGTGGTGTCTTCGTTTTAAGTTGAGCCACAGATTGTTGCGAATATCAGAGCGGCTCAAAGAACTGATCCATCTATCGATGAGTTGAAGCTGAAAGTTAGAGATGGACAGTTGGAGGATTATACTGTCTCGTCAGATGGTTGTTTGAGATTTTGTGGCAGGTTGGTAGTACCAAATATGATTGACTTGAAGGAGGAGATCTTGAGAGAAGCACACTGTAGTAGATATAGTGTCCATCCTGGTGCAAGGAATATGTACCATGCCTTGAAGCCGCACTTTTTGTGGGCAGTTTTGAAGAGTGATGTTGCTGATTTTGTAGCGCGTTTCTTGAATTGTCAGCAAGTAAAGACAAAGAGGATGAGACCGGATGGTTTATTGCAGAGCTTAGAGGTGCCCCAGTGGAACTGGGAGCACATAGGTATGGATTTTGTAACCCATTTGCCTCGTTCCAGTAGAGGTTGTGATGCTGTGTGGGTTGTTATTGATAGATTGTCGAATTATGCTCACTTCATTCCCTATAGCATGACGTATTATTTGAAGAAAATGGTGAAGCTGTACATAGATTTTGTGGTGAGATTGCATGGTGTGCCTGTGACTATTGTTTAAGATCGTGATCCTGTTAGAGTAGATGCCCAACTAGCCAACTTGTGGCGTATGGGTTTATAGACTCTTGTATATGACAATCTTTATATATGATATTCGCATTTTTTTTATATGGCATTCTTTACTTTCATTGTGTGTATGATGATTTACAATTGCGTTGATTAAAGACCTAGAATGCACTAAAGTGTATGTTAGATGTGATAGTGGGTATGACGGCTATCATGAAACACATCTAATAGTCACTGTGTATTCTGAACATGTTCCTAGTCGATTGGGCCGTCAAAATGAGGATAAGGCCGCCCGAGCTCGAGATTAGTATCTGCTATGCGAAGTACCATGTTTCATTTGTAGGGAACATTGTGATGTTCTGAGCATGCGGATAGATAGTAACCTGGTGATCTATCGAACTACCCTCCTTCGGACTTTCCAAGTGGTTACCATTTGTCGAGTGGATAAGTCCGAGGTCTTGGTTGTACTGATTAGTCCTCACGACTCGAAACGTCATTGAGACTCTACATGATAGGTGTCTCACTTTGACCCATTTTCCGACTCACTTGGGGTCATAATGCGTCGGGATTGGGTGAGACCCCGATGCATGTAGGAGTCGATGCATCGTTGTCGAGGATTCACCGCTCGCAGACATACGTGGACATCCTATGCTATCTGAGGGGATAATAGTGTATAAATCTCTGGCCAGAGTACTAGAAGTGTTTTAGGTAAATGTGTTTACCTAGTTACACTCGTGATGTCACTATTTGATCTCCAAGATGTATGCATAGCTATCGGATCTATAGCAACTCTCGATTTACCAATTGTCGTTGATCTGATCGGGATATATGGATTGAAAGGACCGTACTGTACGCTAACCACGACCAACTGGTTCTTGCAGGCACTATCAGTGATACCTAGGGGATCATGGGGTGATGTTTCTAGACGCTCTTACCATGATCCGTTGGGCAAGTGTGGAATTGTGATTCCGGAGCCATAATGGTTGTGGGCCCACGGCTAGCTGTATCCCTGAACCATTGAGGGTCACACAAGAACTGGATTCGAGATTCGCGCACGGATACTCAGCTCAATGTGTTGAGCATACGAATAGGATTCTGGGGAGTGCGACTTCCCAAAAGTCAACAGAGGTCAAATCGTGATTTGCCGATGTTGAGGGGCAAAACGGTCATTTTGCACTGGGGTTCTGAAAAATGGTTTTTCAGATCATAGTATTCAGTTTTGGAAACTGAGTCGATCGGTCCGATCTGATCGACGATCGGAGTTATAATGATGTCTCGGTGATGGGGATGAACTGAATGTTCATCCGTTGGACCGGGGCCCGTTGGGACGGTCCAAATCCATCTTTAATTCTATTTAATTAGACCTAAACCTAGACTTGATAACATACTACACAATTAACCCTAACCCTAAGCACAAAACACGCCGCCCCTCTCCTCTCTACAAGCCGCCGCCGCCGCCGCCTCTCTTCGCCGGAAAATCATTTCCGGCCAATCTTGACGAGGAGAATCCGTCTGCGCAGATCTCGTCAGGCCTTCTAGTGCAGGCTGACAAAGGAATCCCGTCTCCGGTCGTGGACC
The DNA here is from genome assembly GCA_001598015.1 of Dorcoceras hygrometricum. Taxonomy (NCBI): domain Eukaryota; kingdom Viridiplantae; phylum Streptophyta; class Magnoliopsida; order Lamiales; family Gesneriaceae; genus Dorcoceras; species Dorcoceras hygrometricum. Next base: position 125,972 of record KQ998125.1, read on the forward strand.
TGATTGACGATATCTACCGCCGCCTACCGTGAAGTACCGTTTTCTTTACGAAACCTGTCGGAGCCAGGCACGAGTATCCAGCAAGATAGTCACCTAAAAATCCTATGAATGGTCATAGATTGATTTGTGTTTGTTTTATCGTATTGATCGTATCCCGGTATCGATTTTTCGTTCTTCCGCTGCCTTGCCGGGAGGCGTGATCCGGATCCCAACAGATCCGAGGTTTACTTCCAGGTTTTGGAAGAGTTTGCAGACAGCTTTGGGTACCAGATTGGCAATGATTACCTTATCATCCCCAAACCGATGGCCAATCTGAGAGAACTATCCAGATTTTGGAGGATATGTTGAGAGCTGTGGTGATGGATTTTAGTGGTAGCTGGCAAGATTTGTTTCTTTGGTGGAATTTTCTTATAATAACAACTACCAGGTCACGATTGGTATGGCACCATTTGAAGCTTTTTATGGTAGGAAGTGAAGATCGCCTATATGATGGGAAGAAGTGGGGGAAAAGTAGCTGTCTTCTCCAGAATTTGTGCAGCAGATGAGAGATCAAGTGGATCTGATTAGGCAATGCATGAAAGCTGCACAAGATCACCAAGCGAGCTATGCGAATAGAAGGAATAGGCCGCTGGAATTTCAGGTTGGAGATCTGGTTTTTCGGAAAGTTTCTCCTTTTCGAAGTGCAATGAGATTTGGTCTCAAGGGAAAATTGGCTCCTCGTTACGTTGGACCTTATGTGATTGTTGAAAGGATTGGCCCTTTAGCTTATCAGTTGTTGTTGCCGCCAGATCTGTCCTCATTGCATGTGTTTCATGTGTCTATGTTGAGGATGTATGAGCCAGATCCTTCTCATGTGTTGCAAACTGACGAGGTGGAGCTAGATCGTACTTTAAGCTATGTGGAATATCCCTTGCAGATCTTGGATAGAAAAGAGAAGCAGTTGAGGAACAAAACCATTCCCTTAGTGATGGTCCAGTGGAGCAAACATGGTAGAGAAGAAGCTACGTGGAAATTATAAGAGAAGATGCAGCGTGAATGGCCTCATCTGTTTGAGTAGATTTTTGCATTTGACTCCAGTAGCTAGCTGTTTATTTGTTGTTTGTTCCAGTTATCTTGAACTCTTGGTTAGTAGCCTCATGTTCCGTGTTAGAGGTTACTGGTTGTTTTGTGCATAGCGTGGTTATCCAGTTTTGGAGTAATCTGTTGAGTTTTGGTTTAGATCTGGAGTTGTCGTTTGATTTCGAGGACGAAATCTTATTTTCAGTGGGAGAGAGATGTGAGACCCGAAATATTAAGGATTAATTGAGTTAATTAATCGGGTTTAGCATAGACCAGATTTGACATGAACAGATCTGGAATGAGCCAGCTTTGGGCTGGTATGCTTGGGGAAGTAATCGGGTCAGTATAAGTCTTCGATCAGCTCTGGATTTATTGGAAAGTTTCTGCGGGAAAGTGATCAAATTTGTGTGCTGAACAGACCTGGTTAGTTGTATTCATATTTGTAGTGAAATCTGGTGGTCGCGCGCTATTTGGTTACGCGTGTTGGAAGTTCTACGCATGATAGGATCAATATGGATCGAAAACAGCCTTAGGAGTTCAGAAGGTGGGGGGGGGTTGAATGAACTCCTTATATTTAAAATTTTCGAAACCTTAAAAAACAATTTTTACAAGCGCCTCGCTTAACTTAAATCTGTGTTACCAGATTTAAGGTATCTCAGTCCAAATGCTGATCTCTCGACTAACAACAAATGTGCGGAAAAAGTCGATTAACCAGTGAACAGTGTAAACTGAAAATAAATTCAGTATGGAAAAGTGCAAGGTCAATAGATTTGTTTATGGAAGTTCGGTTATCAAATCCTACGTCTCCCCTTCTTCCTTTTCAAGAAGGTTCCACTAGAATGCTTTGATGAGTACAGACACTGTAAACACCCGATCACTGAGCCACGCTCCAAGTGAACTCGTAGCAATCTCCAAATACACGCAGACGCAGCTGCTGTTTACAAACACTTTGATTTTACTCAAATGGATTTAAGTAGCACGTTTGTTATAGACTCAGTATTAATTGATAACAGTGAAATACAATTATTTTTTAGTACTGTAAATCTTCTGGTTCTTTTATCAACAAGAACTGTTTACAAATGTAAAATAGAAGATAACTCGAAGATTAACTCTATGAATCTGAACTGAATGTTCTTCGAGTTTTACACACTGGACTTAGGATATTTTTGCAATGTAAATGTCCAGTGAATATCCGAGAGCTTTTTCGTGAGTGATAGCGCAGGCAAGCAAAAATCTCAAGAGTGATGAAGACGGACAATCAACAGAGAAAATTGGACGGAGAGCGAGAGCTTCTTCTTTTGAAACTTCAGAAATTTATACCCTTTTATCTCAACGGTCAGAAATATTCTCCTTTGCATATCTTCATCGCATCATACAATCGCATACACTGCTCCACTGAAGGTAAATTGCGCTTCGTCAGGGCTGAATTGTCGTATAACCATATTTGGGTAAACATCGTATAACGTCCTCTGTGTACTATGTACTATTACCCAAAATTGCTTTGACATTGTCTCCTTAATTCTTGGCATTTGTACGATTCAATCGTGATCATTGATTCTTTCCAATTTAAACATATGATAGCGTTTGAAGCTGTTCGTTCCTTATGCCTGAAATCTCTTTTCGTTAAAACAATTCTTTCTCCCTTGAAGTAATTGGTTATCTCATCGCTGATTGTGTATTTGAAGCTGTCACAACTGAATACATAGAGATAACTTAGTATATGCAACAACTAAATGCAACAACTGATACTGTCTCGATATCTGAGAGTTCCATTACCCAAAATCTGAATTAAAAACTTCTGATGTCAAAGCAACTTTATCCAAAAAACTGAACACATTCACTTCTGAAGTACTGAGATTTGAGGTAACTGAGTAGATACTGTTCACAACTGAAATACTCGAAACTGAAACAATACCACAATCTGTTACTAAAGTCTGAATACACCTCACTTCTAACAACAGATCTCTCACTGTAGCTTCAAGTCTGAATAACTATTCTCGATATCTGAACTGATCCAAATAACCAAATCTGGTTCGAAAGCATCAACCCGACAACAAAGACTGAATCTCTGAATACTTAACTCTGCTCAGTTCTGAGTACTTCTCAAAAGTCAACTCAGATGTCAACGCTTAACTCAGAACTCTCGAAACTGAAATTGTAACTTAATAGCATGACGTCACGAGATCTTAAAAGCTCAATACGTTTGTATGACGTCACGAAGTCTGAAATCTTCTACGAAAGCATAAGATCATTTCTTGGTTTTATTTTGTCAACTAATAAATTTTATCTTAACAATTTCCCCATTTTTGGTGATGACAAAACTTAGCAGCTTTATGACTTATAGATGCAAAAATAAATTGCTCAAGTCTGCTAACATTTTATAAACGAAATTGATCAAGTACAAAATATTTGTACAATAAGCTGAACATCCTTAAAACTGTCTCTTTCCACAAATCCAATATTCGGCATCCTGTCTTATAGGTCCAACTGGTCCACCACCGCCAATGCTGTGATGAACACCTCCACTGCTGCTGGAATGTCTTTTCTTCGAAGAACCACCCTTGTCTCTTCTTTGACTGCTACCATCACCACCACTACCTCTGCTACCACTGCACCCACTTGGTCTGATTTTATCATCCGGAGGCGGCTGAGGACAGCTGCTACCACCTTCCCCCTTTTTGGCATCACCACCCCGATTGATATAATCAACAAGGAAGCCAGGTTGGGTTGAAAGATTGAGATGATTTTCTTGTGCTTGCGCACGGAAGTCTAGAATTTCATACTTGGGACCAACCCCAAGTCGTGACGGTCGGTCGGCGAGAACCAAATTTTTGAGCTGGCTCAACAACAGTAAGAGCTCTGCAAAAATTGAGTGAACCCACGGGCAAGAGTTTACCAAACAGAAAGAATTCTGCCGCTTCTATACAGACATTTGCCCATTCTTTCTTGAGCAGCTTAAAGAAATCACTTACAGGGGGAAGAGTATATACATAAGCAATCTAAGGCAAAATTTCATTTGAATGAGGCGCCGAGGTAACGGCTTCCAGTAATCAGCGCATGGCTCAATAACCCAAGATCCATCAACACGGATCATGGTTCGTATCCAACATGAAGATCGAATATTTTCGTTGGATCTGGCGATCACATCACCACAATCGCGATTAGGACCTTCAAAAAGTCTGGAGCAACACGTCATTTCCCATATAAGACCGTGTGCTTGCATTTCTGTTTTCAAATCTTCCAGGATAAAAAGATGAAGGTTGGATAGCATAGCCAACACCTTAAGATCGATGGCGAAATTAGATTCACCAGGAACAAAATTTGTCTTCCTAGCCTCTAAAAATTTCCTGAGCAGCAGCTCTCTGTACTTGGTTAGAGTGTACATCCTCCTTTGAAGAGCTATTCTAGTTGAATCTGTTCCTGCCCAAGTCAAAACTTGTTCTTCCTTCGCATAAATATCCTCAATCTTCAAGGCGGACAATCTCTTGAAACTGAAAGAATTAAAGAATTTATCTACATCATCTATGACTTTTTCTCGTAGATGTACAAGTAACTCAATATCGGCACAAATCAGTGAAAATATTTCCTTGGCCGGATTCTCTTTAATTGGATCTTTCTCCTGAAGTGGCACCTTCCCCTTAGCAGCAGCAGGAATCTTGGGAAGACTGGCCTTGTACCAGTCTCCTTCATCGACTCCCCGGATGGTGATACTCTTTCCAAACTGTATTTTGGTTACTTCCCCAGTGGTGGAAGGCAATGAGGAACCGTCGAGAATCATCGACAGGTGTTCCTCAAGAGTCATAGACTCATCATCAGATATTTTCACGTCAGCAGTTGGAACAGCATCTTCTATTTCTGTTCCTTGATTTTTCTCAGATTCTTCTATAGGTTCCTCCACCAAGTAAGTAGCTGAAGTAGATTCAACAGCCCTGTTCTCTAGTTCAGAAATCTGACTTGGTTGCTTAGACACGGACATCTCCAATTCATCCTCTGACTCACTCCCCATTTCAAACATACGATCGGTTTCACTGGTGAAAACTGGAAAATCGAGAGCAGCAAATTCAGCAAATGAAATATCTATCATGTCCTCAGTCTCATCGGATCTTTGTACCATGTGTTCCCCAATAACTGTTCCAACAACAACTGTTTCACCAATCTCTGGTTTAGTATCAGCTCTTGAACCCACTGGTTCCTCAACATTTGTATCCATCTGTGCAGTTTCAGTAATTACCTGGGTAATAATGTTGTCCACTTCATCAGCAGTTGTCATATCCTTATCAACAATATTGGCTCCAGCTAACACGGGTTCCTTCTCAACAGTACCTCCAACAGCTGTATTTCTAATAAGAGTGTCGACATCGTCAACAGATGTCGTCACCCTCTATTCAACCACAACTGTCTTCACAGCAGACTCCTTTTCAACAGTTTCATCATCAGAACCAGTTATCATACTCATCTTTCTCTTTGGTGCTTTTTATGAGGATTGAGAATTCGAATCAGTGATTAATCGGATTGGTATAGGATTAGTCATGAGAATTTGTAATTTCAAATTTTCAGATTTCAGATTTCAGAATTTACATTTTGGTGAAGTCTGGTTGATGATTTTCGGATTCCTCCTTGAGATGTTGTGCTTCAAGTTGTAAGCTTCTTTCGAGTGAAATCTGTTTGAGAAATGGAGTTGAATTGGTGAAATGGTGAATGAAATCTGATTCCCCGGTGTTTGCGTGTTTTGTCGCTATTAGGTAGTGGAACGATGTCGTTTTAGCGAGATCTGCTCGTGGAGGTTATCGGGTTAGGCTTGATGGTTGATTGTGATGCAGAGATGAAACTCTGCCGTTGCGGGTGAGATCTGAGCGTTTGCGTGAGTTGCCACGAACAAGGATTGAAACGCTGTCGTTTTAGTGAAGTCTGATAGTTGAGTTGGGCGCTAGAAGCTATACGCCATGGTTTCGCTATTTCAGATGTCTCGCTTGAAGATGGGATCTAGTTGGCAGTGTAAGCAGACGTCAACGCGGGTCAACGCTATTGGAGAGTAGCGAGAGATCTGATAGCGCTACCGTGTGACATGAGCAGATGTCATGTTGGTCAATTGCGGAGTTTACTGCTGGTGCATTAGCGTGTACAGATGAGAGATCTGTTTCGGTGGTGTTGAACGCTGGCGAAGGTACGTGTGTAGAGATCTGATTCAGCGATGAGCATTAGTTATGTTTCAGATGTCTCAGGTGCGACGTCGTTTCGTTAAGTGGTGCGTCGTCGTTTTGGCTAGTGAACGCTTAGCATGTTTTGACTTGCGCAAACGAAGGGATCTGTTGTGTTTTAACGTTGGAGCATTCCGATGTCACCGATACGCTGTCGTTTTGACTTGTTGCGCGAGAGTTAGTGTTAACGCTGGAATCTGATGATGTGAGCGCTGATATGAGAAATCCGTTCGGCGCTATGTTTTGATGCAGGAATCTGTTTTAGTTGGGATTTGTCTCGTTCAGTAGCTATTGAATTGAGGAATTTAAATATAAGTGTTGAGCCACACTTAGAACATTTTCAACCCGATATTTCTTATTCTCTTCTCTGTTTAAACTCTCGACCTACACTGTTCATTCGAACATGTCTCCCGTCAATTCCCGTCGTTTCCAGCCTTTGTTTTGGACGGTTTAGGTGGCGCCGAACTCCCTGAGACGTGATCTTTCGATTGTTACCAGCTATAAAGTTTGAGACAACGATTTGTGGGATCCCGTAAGATTTGCGTGCTCGTGGAATTTCCTCTACAGTTGAGCAGGATCTATCTTCAGCTCTTTTGAGCTTTTGGGTGAGAATCCCTTGCTATTTTGAGCCTTGAATTCGTTGTTAATACCTGCGTGAGTGTATGGAACGAGAATGGAGTTCTGACCTTAGGAGTTAAAATGTATAAGTACAGATTTGTGTCGTATGTTAGTTGATTTTCGAGGCTCTGTCACAGATTTGAGATTTCCAGTAGCCTTCTGCCGTGAATTCCGAGGTCAGGAGGAAGCTGATTTGCACGTGTTGAGGATTGCCGTGCTTTTGAGGGATCTGTTCGCTTTAACCGTGAACTTGATGCCTCTAGTGAAATCTGTGAGGTAGTTTTAAGCTGCTGAAGGTACGAATTTGAGCAATTCTTGACAGCTTTGATGCGTGAGCATGTGTATATTTCAGGCTGTGAAATCTGGTTGATTTTGATGGCTGTATTTGCGTGAGCAGAATGTGTTTTATTGATTGATTTATGTTCTGTTTCACGTACTGTGACTTGTATGCATTGATCATTGATTTCTGAATGGCATACATGCATACATCTTGAGCCTGATGTTACATATTGATTGATGACCTGATTGAGAGCCACGTTGTGACTGGCCGACAGATGTGTCATGCCCGAAAAGTCCAATGCTATCATCGGAGTGGTGACTGCCGGATTCTAGTGTCTACCACCGAGTTGTGATGGGCTGACGGGCCTCGATGATCACGGACCGATGATTTCCACCAGCCGATTGGCTGTGCGTGGTATAGAGGCAGCTTGAGATGATTTTCCAGTCGATATGCTGGTCTAGCTATCCGATCCTGGATAGCCCTCATGCATTTCATAGAATTGAGTTATAGCATGTTGCATGATTAACTGTTTTGATGGCTCTTCGTACTGAGGCTTGACCTCGTATTTCTTTTCCTGCTTTTGTGTTGTTTGGGTCTGCGTTGCCCATTTGCAGGATCTTCAGGTAACCAGGCTAGACCGAGTGGAGCGCCAGCTAGTCGATCCCCTTGCCCTTGAGTCTGAGTTTATTTTATTATGTATTGAATCGGGGGATGCCCGTGTTTTTATGTATTGGGGATCTATTTCTGATTTGAGTTATTGATGTTACCTGTATTGTATGAGTTTGAGTTAACTCATATTTTGAGTATTGATATTTTGAATGTATGTTTTTAGTTCAGGCCCATTTTATTTTGGAAAATTTTTAAGCTCGATATTTTATGCTTCCGTGATTATGTGCTTTATTGTGAGTAATTAGCACGGGGCGTGACATTTTTGGTATCAGAGCTTAAACTGGGATAAGTTCATTTTCCTTTGATCACACTCGAGTCTAGGCACAGAGTTTGAATTTGATTTTGATTGACTCTGTGGCTTACATGATTCATTTATGTGTCTTTGTGATATATCTGCTGTAAGATCTTACCCTGAGATTGTGTAGATGCCGCCGAGCAGAGGTAGAGGTAGGACTGTTAGAAGTTTCGTTGAGGGGTCTAGGGCCTCGGTTAGTGAAGAGGGTGTTCAGCAGGTTGAGGATGTGACGAGACAGATAGGTGGGATGGAGTTAGTTCTAGCAATATTTCGGCCGACGACTGAACGTGTTTTTCAGCCTGCACTTGACATGTCGCACTCGTTTCAGTCTCCTCAAGGATCGCAGAAATCGAATTTCCAGAGGTTTAGGCCTCGAGGGAAACAGTTTAAGAAGCGATCAAACTCGAGTTCTTCGGCTTCAGTGAGTTCTGGAGGCAGTGGCTCCGGAGGAGTAGTGACTTGCGGACAGTGCGGAGGGAAGCACATGACTTCACAGTGTCGTGGGGTGCAAGGTAATTGCCATAAATGTGGACAGCCTAGACATTTTCGGAGAGTGTGTCCTTTGGTGAGGGGACAGTCTTTGGTTCCTTCGCAGCAGGCTCAGGTGGATACTCCGACAAGAGAGAGCAGGCTGAGGAGACGCCTGATATAGTTATCGCAGGTACATGTTCTATCCTTGATTTTCCTGCGAGAATTTTATTCGATACAGGAGCGTCACACTCTTTTGTTTCTGAGTTGTTGTGTATGAGCGTGGGTTGAGTCCATCCCCATTGTGTGATGTTGTTTCCGTGTCCACCCCTGCTGGTGTGAGCCTGTGGTCCCGCGAAGTAGTGTTGGATTGTGTGCTTCGTTTTGGTGTCCAATCTGATTGTTTTGGGAATTAGAGATTTTGATTTCATCTTGGGAATGGATGTATTGTCTTGCTTTAAGGCTATTGTTGACTGTTTTCATGGTGTGGTGAGATTTTGACCTGATTCGGGTGAGAAGTGGGATTTCTACGATGCTGATTCGCGCTCGAAGATTCCACTAGTTTCTGCCATGGAGATGTTTAGCATGTTGTCGCTAGGTAATGCTGGATTCTTGATTTACGCGCTGGACGTTTCCCAAGAGCCGCGTTTAGAGTTGAGCGATATCCCGATCGTCCGAGAGTTTCCCGACGTGTTTCCAGATGAGATTCCTGGATTCCCTCCGAGGCGTGAGATTGACTTCAGTATGGAGTTGGTGCCCGGTACCGCCCCGATTTCTAGAACTCCGCATCGGTTGGCGCCAGCAGAGTTGAAAGAACTCAATGATCAGTTGAGAGACCTCTTGGAGAAAGGCTTCATCAGAACGAGTATGTCGCCTTGGGGAGCTCCGATTCTTTTCGTGAAGAAGAAAGATGGGTCTATGAGGATGTGTGTGGATTTCAGACAATTGAACAAAGCGACGGTGAAGAACAAGTATCCTTTGCCGAGGATTGATGACTTGTTCGATCAGTTGCAAGGATTGGTCGTATACTCAAAGATTGATTTGTGATCTGGCTATCACCAGTTGCGGATTAGAGACGCTGATGTGGCGAAGACCGCTTTTTGAACGAGATATGGGCATTATGAGTTTCTTGTCATGCCGTTTGGGTTGACGAATGGCCCAGCTGTTTTCATGGATTTGATGAATCACGTCTTTAGCGAGTACATCGAACGGTTCGTGATCGTCTTCATAGATGACATCTTAGTGTATTCGAGGAACATGAAAGAGCATAAGGAGCATCTCAGATTGGTGTTGCAGAGATTGAGAGACTCGCAGTTGTACGCCAAATTCAGCATGTGTGAATTTTGGCTTGATCGAATTATCTTTTTGGGTCATGTGATTTACGCGCAAGGAATTTCGGTGGATCCTAGCAAGGTCGAAGCAGTTCTTAACTGGGAGAGACCTAGAAATGATTCTGAGATCCGTAGTTTCTTGGGATTGGCTGGCTATTATAGGCGTTTCATCGAAAAGTTCTCTTCTATAGCCAGGCCGATGACTCAGTTGACTCAGAAGGATAAGAAGTTCGTTTGGACTGATGAGTGCGAGTATAGTTTTCAGACGTTGAAGGAAAAGTTGACTACTGCTCCTATTTTGGCTCTACTGTCTGGATCTAGAGGATTTGTTGTATGCTCCGATGCTTCTCTGAGTGGTTTGGTATGCGTTCTGATGCAGAACGGGTACGTGATTGCGTATGCGTCTCGACTATTGAAGCCTCACGAGACGAGGTACCCCGTTCATGATTTGGAATTGGCTGCGATTGTGTTTGCCTTGAAGATTTGGCGACACTACCTGTATGGTGAAAAATTTGTGTTGTACACCGACCACAAGAGCCTGAAATATGTCTTCACGCATGTAATTGCTCAAAGACATTAACTGTGAGATTCAATATCAGCCTGGGTGGATGATCTCGGTTGCCGATGCCTTGAGTAGGAAGACCCAGCCTGAGATGCTTTTGTTTTTGAGTGTCTCGAAAGTCTATGAGCAGTTGAGTACTTCTGGTTGGTGATTCCAGCCGGGTGATCAGTACCTCGTGGTTTCTTCGATTCAGGTGGAGCCGCAGATTGTGAATGACGTGAGGGAAACGCAGAGGACTGATCCCTATATCGATGAGTTGAGGATTAAGGCCCAGAATGGTCAGTCTGATGATTTCTCTGTTTCTTCGGATGGATGTCTGAAATTTCGAGGGAGATTGGTGGTTCCAAACCTGATTGATTTGAAAGAGACCATCATGAATGAAGCTCATTGTAGTCGGTACAGTGTGCATTCGGGCGAGAGAAAGATGCGATTTGGGTGGTGATTGACAGACTTTCGAAGTCAGCTCATTTTATTCCCTATGATGTGAGATGCTCGATGAACAAAATGGCAAAGTTGTACATCGACCATGTGGTTAGATTGCATGGAGTTCCTGTTTCGATAGTGTCCGACAGAGATCCGAGATTCACCTCTCGATTGTGGAAGAGTCTGTAGGTAGCGATGGGTTCAAGATTGGATATGAGTACAGCCTATCACCCACAGACAGATGGTCAGTCTGACCGGACCATTCAGACTTTAGAGGATATGCTGCGTGCAGTAGTGATGGATTTCAATGGTGGTTGGCAGGATTCGCTATCCTTGGTTGGGTTTTCGTATAACAACAGCTACCAGGTGACTATCGGGATGGCTCCATTTGAAGCTTTGTATGGTCGCAAGTGCAGATCTCCAATCTGTTGGGAAGAAGTTCGTGAGAGACAGCTTTTTACCCCTGAGTTTGTGCAGCACATGAAGGATCAGATTGATTTGATTCGGAGTAGAATGAAAGTTGCTCAGGACCGTTTTTCTAGCTATGCTAACAAAAGACGCAGACCTTTGGAATTTGAGGTTGGCGATCGAGTATTTCTCAAAGTTTCTCCTTTCAAGAGCGTGATGTGATTCAGATGTAAAGGCAAATTAGCTCCTAGATTCGTTGGTCCCTTTGAGATCATTGAGCGGATTGGACACTTGGCTTATAGATTGAGGCTGCCTGACGAGTTAGCAGCGATACATGACGTTTCTCATGTGTCAATGTTGAGAAAATATGAGCCAGATCCTTCCCATGTTTTGAGAACCGACGAAGTTGAGCTGGATTCTGCCTTGAGCTATGTCGAATAACCAGTGCAGATTCTGGATCGGAAGGAGAAGCAGTTGAGGAACAAGATAATTCCGTTGGTGATGGTCCAATGGAGAAAGCATGGCCGAGAAGAAGCTACCTGGGAGGTTGAGGAGAAGATGAGACAAGACTGGCCTCATCTGTTTGAGCACTGACTGTGAGAATTCCAGGTAATTTCTAAGATTTGATTCGAGCTTGTTTAGATGTTTGTGTTGATTTGAATGCTTTGATTATTTTTCTTCCCTGAGTTTGCCTTTGATTTCGAGGACGAAATCTCTTAAGGTGTGGAGAATGTGAGGATTGAGAATTTGAAATAGTGATTAATCGGATTGGTATAGGATTAGTCATGAGATTTTGTAATTTTGAATTTTCAGATTTCAGATTTCAGACTTTACATTTTGGTGAAGTCTGGTTGATGATTTTTGGATTCCTCCTTGAGATGTTGTGGTTCGAGTTGTGAGCTTCTTTCGAGTGAAATCTGTTTGAGAAATGGAGTTGAATTGGTGAAATGGTGAATGAAATCTGATTCCCCGGTGTTTGCGTGTGTTGTCGCTATTAGGTAGTGGAACAATGTCGTTTTAGCAAGATCTGCTCGTGGAGGTTATCGGGTGAGTCTGATGGTTGATTGTGACGCGGAGATGAAACGCTGCCGTTGCGGGTGAGATCTGAGCGTTTGAGTGAGTTTCCGCAAACAAGGATTGAAACGCTGTCGTTTTAGTGAAGTCTGATAGTTGAGTTGGGCGCTAGAAGCTATACTCCGTCGTTTCACGATTTCAGATGTCTCGCTTGAAGATGGGATCTTGTTGGCAGTGTAAGCAGACGTCACCGCGGGTCAACGCTATTGGAGAGTAGCGAGAGATCTGATAGCACTAGCGTGTGACACGAGCAGATGTCATGTTGGTCAATTGCGGAGTTGACTGCTGGTGCATTAGCGTGTACAGATGAGAGATCTGTTTTAGTGGTGTTGAACGCTGGCAAAGGTACGTGTGTAGAGATCTGATTCAACGATGAGTGTTAGTTATGTGTCAGATGTCTCAGGTGCGACGTCGTTTCGTTAAGTGGTGCGCCGTCGTTTTGGCTAGTGAACGCTTAGCATGTTTTGAATTGCGCGAACGAAGGGATCTGTTGTGTTTTAACGTTGGAGCATTCAGAAGTAGCGAGAGATCTGATAGCACTAGCGTGTGACACGAGCAGATGTCATGTTGGTCAATTGCGGAGTTGACTGCTGGTGCATTAGCGTGTACAGATGAGAGATCTGTTTTAGTGGTGTTGAACGCTGGCAAAGGTACGTGTGTAGAGATCTGATTCAACGATGAGTGTTAGTTATGTGTCAGATGTCTCAGGTGCGACGTCGTTTCGTTAAGTGGTGCGCCGTCGTTTTGGCTAGTGAACGCTTAGCATGTTTTGAATTGCGCGAACGAAGGGATCTGTTGTGTTTTAACGTTGGAGCATTCAGATGTCACCGATACGCTGTCGTTTTGACTTGTTGCGCGAGAGTTAGTGTTAACGTTGGAATCTGATGGATGTGAGCGCTGATTTGAGAAATCCGTTCGCATCTATGTTTTGATGCAGGAATCTGTTTTAGTGGGGATTTTCCTCGTTCAGTAGCTATTGAATTGAGGAATTTAAAGATAAGTGTTGAGCCACACTTCGAACATTTTCAACCCGATATTTCTTATTCTCTTCTCTGTTGAAACCCTCGACCTACACTGTTCATTCGAACATGTCTCCCGTGGTTTCCCGTCGTTTCCCGTCGTTTCCAGCCTTTGTTTTGGACGGTTTAGGTGGCGCTGAACTCCCTGATACGTGCTCTTTCGATTGTTACCAGCTAGAAAGTTTGAGACAACGATTTGAGGGATCCCGTAAGATCTACGTGCTCGTGGAATTTCCTCTACAGTTGAGCAGAATCTATCTTTAGCTCTTTTGAGCTTTTGGGTGAGCATCCCTTGCTATTTTGAGCCTTGAATTCGTTGTTAATACCTGCGTGAGTGTATGGAACGAGAATGGAGTTCTGACCGTAGGTGTTAAAATGTATAAGTCCAGATTTGTGTCGTATGTTAGTTGATTTTCGAGGCTCTGTCACAGATTTGAGATTTCCAGTAGCCTTCTGCCGTGAATTCCGAGGTCAGGAGGAAGCTGATTTGCACGTGTTGAGGATTGCCGTGCTTTTGAGGGATCTGTTCGCTTTAACCGTGAACTTGATGCCTCTAGTGAAATCTGTGAGGTAGTTTTAAGCTGCTGAAGGTACGAATTTGAGCAATTCTGGACAGCTTTGATGCGTGAGCATGTGTATATTTCAGGCTGTGAAATCTGGTTGATTTTGATGGCTGTATTTGCGTGAGAAGTGTTTTATTGATTGATTTATGTTCTATTTCACGTACTTTGACTTGTATGCATTGAGCATTGATTTCTGAACTATCATCGGAGTCGGTGACTGCCAGATTCGAGTGTCGTACACCGAGCTGTGATGGGCTGACGGGCCCCGATGATCACGGACCGACGATTTCCGATCGGCCGATTGGCTGTGCGTGGTATAGAGGCCGCTTGAGATGATTTTCCACTCGATATGCTGGTCTAGCTATCCGATCCTTGATAGCCCTCATGAATTTCATAGCATTGAGTTATAGCATGTTGCATGATTAGCTGTTTTGATGGCTCTTCGTACTGAGGCTTGACCTCGTATTTCTTTTCCTGCTTTTGTGTTGTTCGGGTCTGCGTTGCCCATTTGCAGGATCTTCAGGTAACCAGGCTGGACCGAGTGGAGCGCCAGCTGGTCGATCCCCTTGCCCTTGAGTCCCAGTTTATTTTATTATGTATTGAACCGGGGGATGCCCCGTGTTTTTATGTATTGGGGATCTATTTCTTATTTGAGTTATTGATGTTAGCTGTATTGTATGAGTTTGAGTTAACTCATATTTTGAGTATTGATATTTTGAATGTATGTTTTGAGTTCAGGCCCATTTTATTTCGAAAAATTTTTAAGCCCGATTTTATGCTTCCGTGATTATGTGCTTTATTGTGAGTAATTAGCACGGGGCCTGACAATTTGCTCTTGAGCTTAGGAGGATGCGTAGCTGTGATAGGTTCAACAACTTGGAGTGGTACAGCCTCTTGTGACACTGACACTAGTGCTGAATCTTTAGCGACAACATCAGCTTTTCCAACTCGAGTCCTTTTCTTTTTCACAACTGGCTCATCAAGAGCAGCCGCAGGCCTCTTCCTTGACGCGACCTTCTTCGCCGGTGTCTTCTTCACTCTGGATACATCCTCCACCTATTCTACACCAATCTTTTCATTGATAGCAATGTACCTTCCAACAGTTTTGGCAATCAAAATTTTGAGAGGAGGTGTCAGGCCCCGTGCTAATTACTAACAATTAACACATAATAAGCGCATAAACACGGAAGCTTAAAATCAGGGCTTAAAAATTTTTCGAAATACCATGGGCCTGAACTCAAATCATACATTCAAAATAGCGATAATTAAAATATGAGTTGACTCAAACTCAAACACAACAGGTAACAACATAATATCAATCAAATACAGATCCCGAATACATGATAACACGGGGCATCCCCCGGCTTACTACATATCATTTACATAGACTGGGACTCAGGGACGCGGGGATCGACCAGCTGAACTTCCACTCGGTCCAGCTTGGTTACCTGAAGCTCCTGCAAATGGGCAACACAGACCCAAACAAAACAAAAGCAGGAAACAAGTACGAGGTCAAGCCTCAGTACGAAGAGCTATCAAACAGCTACGCATGAAACATGCTAACAATCAATGCTATGAAATGCATGTGGCTGTCAAAGGATATCGGTCAACTAGGCCAGTCTATCAACCGGCAAAACATATCAAGTCGCCTCAATACCACGGTCTGTCAACCGGGAAATCATCGGTCCGTGATCATCGGGGCCCGTCAGTGCATGACAGCTCGGTGGTAGACACTCATATTCAGTAGTCACCGCTCCGATGATAGCGTTGGACTGGTGCACAACACATCTGTTGATCAGCTCCAACGTGGCTTGGGTCATCAATCAAATCTGTCAAGGCCCAATATGTATGTATGTATGCCAATCAATATCAATGCTCAATGCATACAAATCATAATACGTGATAACAGAATATCGAGTTCAATCAATTCAACAGCTGTTCCACATAAACACATAACAGCAACACCACACATTCCACAACATCGATTCAGTCATGTTCACGCTCAAGCTGTAAGTGCTGCTCAATTCGTACCTTTCTTGTACAAGGCCCAATATGTATGTATGTATGCCAATCAATATCAATGCTCAATGCATACAAATCATAATACGTGATAACAGAATATCGAGTTCAATCAATTCAACAGCTGTTCCACATAAACACATAACAGCAACACCACACATTCCACAACATCGATTCAGTCATGTTCACGCTCAAGCTGTAAGTGCTGCTCAATTCGTACCTTTCTTCTTCAACTTACCTAACAGATTTCTCAACAAAGTCACGGCAACACACGGCCAAGCAACCAGATTTCTCCTGGTTCAATCCACGCAGCAGGGACTTCCCACAAATGCTGAAATCTGTTATAGGTACTCAATATCTTAGCTCAATTCTGCTACACAATCACGTTAATCCTACGGCCAGAAGTATACTTCAATCCTACACTTCTACGCAGGCATTAACTACTAAAAACCGAGCTCAAACTACAAGAATTTCTCACCCAAAAGCTCAAAATAAACGACGGCAGAATCTGCTCAACGAAACCAGCAACTCACGAACGAGCAGGGCCTTTGGGATTTCTCAACTCGTTGCTCTTAGATTCCAAACTAGTATTAATCTAAAGAGCAAGTTGCAAGGAGTCCAGCGCCACCAAGAACGTTAAAAGCAGAGGCTGGAATCGACGGGAAATGGAGATTGAAAGTGACGTTGAACAGTAGATAATCGAGGGTTTGGAAAAGAGGAGATAAGGAATGTCTGTTTCAAAATAATTCTAAGTGTCGAACAATACTTCTATAAATAATCTCCCAAATCCAACGTCTGCTGATCATCAATTCAGTCGACAAGACCAGCAGGTATCGACGAGCAGGTACCATCTCTTTCTTTCGTTAAAAGCCAGCAGAAGCAATCAAATGCTGCATACGAAACTACAATCTCGAAACGACACCGCTCCAACTAAACAAAACGACGCCGCAGCGTTATACCAGCAGGCAGCAGATCTCTTCAAAACAACCAACAACTGGTTCCAGCTGCAACATCCAAAGCCCAGCGTTTTAACTTAATCAAACGACGTCGCCGCGCCTACACAAACAAATCCAGTCGATGCAGTTACAAAACCAGCAGGTGCATAAGGAAAACTCTCACAGCTGGTTACCACATGCGTAATAGACGCTTCACAAAATGATGACGCATGCAAACACCAGCAGTTGCATGTGAGAAACTCCTGCTACTGGTTTCTCACTATGACGCAAGGCACACGCAAGCGTTACAATCAGTAGCTGGTCACTCCTATCTAACACAACTGCTTAATACCCTAGTCAACACTCAAAAACTTTGACCAACACGCGTCGCTTCCTCAATCATTCTCGCGCCAAAAGCAATATCGGCCAGCAGCAACCCTTTGAAACGAACTAAAACCAGCAGATGCAACGCGTCACGCCTAAGTCACCCTACCGATGCAAACACCAGCAGGTAGCTACAGTACCGTTGACCAGCATTGACTTCACCAAATTTCGATATTTCTCGCTTCCTTTACTAGCGCTGCGACTGATGAATCAGCAGGAACCATATTCCCTTCGTAATTCCCTCAAAAACATGTGATTAATCCCAAATTCAACTCAATTAATCACAAATATAATTTCACAATCCTCACATTCTCCCCACCTTAAGGGATTTTGTCCTCGAAATCAAAGGCAAACTCAGGGAAGAAAACAATCAATCATGCAAATCAACACCAGCAGCTACTCAAAATCGAAGCTAAAACCAGAAATTTACCTGGAAATGTTGCACGATCAGTGTTCAAACAGATGAGGCCAATCTTGTCTCATCTTCTCCTCAACTTCCCAGGTCGCTTCTTCTCGGCCATGCTTGCTCCATTGGACCATCACCAACGGAATTATCTTGTTTCTCAGCTGCTTCTCCTTCCTATCCAAGATCTGCACCGGATATTCGACATAACTGAAGGCAGAATCCAGCTCAACTTCGTCAGTTCTCAAAACATGGGACGGATCCGGCTCATATTTTCTCAACATTGACACATGAAACACATCATGCATCGCGGCTAACTCCTCGGGCAGCCTCAGTCTATAAGCCAACTGTCCAATCCGCTCGATAATCTCAAAGGGACCAACGAATCTGGGAGCCAATTTGCCTTTAAATCTGAATCTCATTACGCTCTTGAAAGGAGAAATCTTGAGAAACACACGATCACCAACCTCAAACTCAAACGGTCGACGTCTTCTATTAGCATAGCTAGAGAAACGGTCTTGGGCAGCTTTCATTCTACTCTGAATCAAGTAAATTTGATCATTCATGTGTTCAACAAACTCCGGTGTAGAAAGCTGTCTCTCGCCAACTTCTTCCCAACAAATCGGGGATCTGCACTTTCGACCATACAAAGCCTCAAACGGAGCCATTCCAATAGTGACTTGGTAGCTGTTGTTATACGAAAACAACACCAAGGAAAGCGAATCCTGCCAGCCACCGCTGAAATCCATCACTACTGCTCGCAGCATATCCTCTAAAGTCTGGATAGTCCGCTCAGATTGTCCGTCTGTTTGTGGGTGATAGGCTGTGCTCATCGCCAATCTCGAACCCATTGCTGCTTGCAGACTCTTCCAAAATCGGGAAGTGAACCTTGGATCTCTGTCGGACACTATCGAAACCGGGACTCCTTGCAATCTAACCACATGGTCGATGTACAACTTCGCCATATTTTTCATCGAACACCTCACATCATAGGGAATGAAATGGGCTGACTTCGAAAGTCTATCAATCACAACCCAGATCGCATCGCATCCCCTACTCGATCGATGTAGATGAGTCACGAAATCCATGGCGATGTGCTCCCAATTCCATTGGGGCACCTCTAAACTCTGGAGCAATCCACCAGGTCTCATTCTCTCAGCCTTGACCTGCTGGCAATTCAGACATCTAGCAACAAAAGCAGAAATGTCGCTCTTCATACCTGCCCACCAGTAGTGAGACTTCAAGGCATGGTACATCTTTCGCTCGCCTGGATGCACACTGTACCGACTACAATGTTCTTCATTCATGAGGGTCTCCTTCAGATCAATCAGGTTCGGAACTACTAATCTCCCTCTGAACCTCAAACATCCATCAGAAGCAACAGAGAAATCATCAGACTGACCTGACTGTGCCTTAATCCTCAAATCATGGATATAGGGGTCGGTCCTCTGCGCCTCCCTGATGTTCATCACAATCTGCGGTTCCACCTGAAGAGAAGAAACAAAGAAATACTGATCACCCGACTGGAATCGCCAACCAGAAGTACTCAACTCCTCATGAACTTTCGAAATACTCAAGGACGCTAACATATCAGGCTGGGTCTTTCTGCTCAAAGTGTCGGCTACTAAGTTCACACGACCAGGCTGATATTGAATCTCACAATCAAAGTCCTTAAGCAATTCCATCCAGCGTCGCTGCCTCATGTTCAAATCTGACTGCGTGAAGATATTATTTCAGGCTCTTGTGGTCGGTGTACACCACAAATTCTTCACCATAGAGATAATGCCGCCAAATCTTCAAGGAAAACACTATCACAGCCAACTCCAAATCATGAACTGGGTACCTCGTCTCGTGAGGCTTCAGCTGTCGAGACGCATACGCAATCACGTACCCGTTCTGCATCAGAACACACCCTAAACCATTCAGAGAAGCATCGGAGCACACCACGAAACCTCCAGATCCAGACGGTAGGGCCAAGACAGGAGCAGTAGTCAACTTATCCTTCAGCGTCTGAGAACTGTACTCGCACTCATCAGTCCATACAAATCTCTTATCTTTCTGAGTCAACTGCGTCATAGGCCTGGCTATCGACGAAAACTTCTCAATGAAACGCCTATAGTAGCCGGCCAACCCCAAGAAACTATGGATCTCTGAAACGTTTCGAGGTCTCTCCCAGTTAAGCACTGCTTCGACCTTGCTCGGATCTACAGAAATCCCTTGTGCTGAAATCACGTGACCCAAAAAGATAATCCTGTCGAGCCAAAACTCGCACTTGCTGAATTTGGCATATAGCTGCGAGTCTCTCAATCTCTGCAATACCAGTCTCAGATGCTCCTTGTGCTCTCTCTTGCTCCTCAAGTACACCAAGATGTCATCTATGAAGACGATAACGAACCGATAGTGACTCGCTGAAGACGCGATTCATCAAATCCATAAAGACAGCAGGGGCATTCGTCAATCCAAAAGGAATGACAAGAAACTCAAAATGCCCATATCGAGTCCGGAAGGCCGTCTTTGCCACATCAGCGTCTCTAATTCGCAACTGGTGATAACCAGAGCGCAAGTCAATCTTCGAGTAAACAACCGATCCCTGCAGCTGATCGAACAAGTCATCAATCCTCGGCAAAGGATACTTGTTCTTCACCGTGGCCTTATTCAACTGTCTGAAGTCCACGCACATCCTCATAGT
>KQ998125.1:146844-191569 GCA_001598015.1 Dorcoceras hygrometricum
TCAATCTTCGAGTAAACAACCGATCCCTGCAACTGATCGAACAAGTCATCAATCCTCGGCAAAGGATACTTGTTTTTCACCGTTGCTTTGCTTTATTGTCTGAAGTCCACACACATCCTCATAGTGCCATCTTTCTTTTTCACAAATAGAATCGGAGCTCCCCAAGGCGACATGCTCTGCTCGGAGACCACAGATTCACACCAGCAGTAGTAGACACAGAAACAACATCACACAGTGGGGAAGAACTCAACCCACGCTCAAGCACAAACATCTCAGATATAAAAGAGTGTGATGCACCAGTTTCAAACAAGACACTCGCAGGATAATCATAAATAGAGCATGTACCTCTAATCACCATGCCCGGCGTATCCTCAGCCTGATCCATCGTCAAGGCATTCGCCTGCGCCTGCTGGGGAATCTGAAACGGGGGTCGGGAAGGTCCTCCAAAACGAGATGGCTCACGAGGCTGAAAACCAGATCGCTGGGACTACGCAAAAGGCTGCTGTCACTGAGAAGAACCACTAGTGGAACCCTGCTGCGACTGACCAGTAGATCGCCCTCCAATCAAAGGACAGGCTCTAGCGAAATGTCCCGACTGACCACAAAGATGGAAAAGTCCTCTAACTCCACGACACTGCGAAGTCTTGTGCCTCCCTCCGCACTGACTACAAAATCCGCCGCCAGAACCACCACCTGAACCACTGCCAGAACCAGAGCTCACGGAACCAGAGGAACTCGAATGGCCCTTCTTCTTGAATTGCTTCCCTCGAGGTCGGAACTGCTGGCGACTCGACTGCTGTGACCCCTGAGGAGATTGATACGACTGCGACACCGACTGAGCTGGCTGAGAAGCACGTGCGGTCGTCTGATGCACTGGAGCCTCGGGATCCATCAAACTCTCCTCAATATCAACCGCATTGTTCACATCTTCCATGAAGGTCGCCGGGGACCCAGACAGCACCATCCGATAAAGATCAGGTCTCAAACCTTTCAAGAACTTGTTCCTCTTCGTTTGCTCTTGGTTCGCCACAGCTGGCATGTACACTAGAAGCACAGAAAACCGCCTCGCATACTCGGCCACACGCATGTCACCCTGCTTCAGGTTATCAAACTCACGCTCTCGGCTGGCGAAATAGGACTCTGGAGTGTATTCCTGTCGAAAAGCCTCACAGAAACCATCCCAGGTGAGTATCGTCCGACTATCTCGAAGCATCCTAGAAGTGCCTTTCCACCATCGCTGCGCATCATCCCGCAGCTACAGCACTGCCAACTTCAGTCTCTTTTCTGGAGCGTACTCCAAGGTATCAAATAAATCCTCCATCTGAACAAGCCACGCCTCGGCCCTAGCACCACCCTCAGTACCGGAAAACGTCGGTGGGTTCGTCCGCTGAAATCGGGCTAAGACCAACTCAATTCCACCTATCTTCCTAGTGACATCCTCAACCTGAGCGTCGTCATCACTACCTGATCTAGACCCCTCCACGGAACGTCTAGTCCTCCTACCTCCTTCTCGTCTCGGCGGCATCTAAACAAGCCTAGAAGTAATATCTCACAGCAGATAGACTAACAAGACAGATAATAGATCACATAAGTCACAGAGGCAATCAAAATCAAATCAAAACTCTGTTCCTAGACTCGAGTGTGATCAAAAGAAACCGAGCTTATCCCAGTTTAAGCTCTGATACCAAAAATGTCAGGCCCCGTGCTAATTACTAACAATTAACACATAATAAGCGCATAAACACGGAAGCTTAAAATCAGGGCTTAAAAATTTTTCGAAATACCATGGGCCTGAACTGAAATCATACATTCAAAATAGCGATAATTAAATTATGAGTTGACTCAAACTCAAACACAACAGGTAACAACATAATATCAATCAAATACAGATCCCCAATACATGATAACACGGGGAATCCCCCGGCTCAATACATATCATTTACATAGAATGGGACTCAGGGACGCGGGGATCGACCAGCTGAACTTCCACTCGGTCCAGCTTGGTTACCTGAAGCTCCTGCAAATGGGCAACACAGACCCAAACAAAACAAAAGCAAGAAACAAGTACGAGGTCAAGCCTCAGTACGAAGAGCTATCAAACAGCTACGCATGCAACATGCTAACAATCAATGCTATGAAATGCATGTGGCTGTCAAAGGAAATCGGTCAACTAGGCCAGTCTATCAACCGGTAAAACATATCAAGTCGCCTCAATACCCCGGTCTGTCAACCGGGAAATCATCGGTCCGTGATAATCGGGGCCCGTCAGCCAATCACAGCTCGGAGGTAGACACTCATATTCAGTAGTCACCGCTCCGATGATAGCGTTGGACTGGTGCACAACACATCTGTTGATCAGCTCCAACGTGGCTTGGGTCATCAATCAAATCTGTCAAGGCCCAATATGTATGCATGTATGCCAATCAATATCAATACTCAATGCATACAAATCATAATACGTGAAAAAAGAATATCGAGTTCAATCAATTCAACAGCTGTTCCACATAAACACATAATAGCAACACCACACATTCCACAACATCGATTCAGTCATGTTCACGCTCAAGCTGTAAGTGCTGCTCAATTCGTACCTTTCTTCTTCAATTTACCTAACAGATTTCTCAACAAAGTCACGGCAACACACGGCCAAGCAACCAGATTTCTCCTGGTTCAATCCACGCAGCAGGGACTTCCCACAAATGCTGAAATCTGTTACAGGTACTCAATATCTTAGCTCAATTCTGCTACACAATCACGTTAATCCTACGGCCAGAAGTATACTTCAATCCTACACTTCTACGCAGGCATTAACTACTAAAAACCGAGCTCAAACTACAAGAATTGCTCACCCAAAAGCTCAAAAGAAACGACGGCAGAATCTGCTCAACAAAACCAGCAACTCACGAACGAGCAGGGCCTTCGGGATTTCTCAACTCGTTGCTCTTAGCTTCCAAACTAGTATCAATCGAAAGAGAAAGTTGCAAGGAGTCCAGCGCCACCAAGAACGTTAAAATCAGAGGCTGGAATCGACGGGAAATGGCGATTGAAAGTGACGTTGAACAGTAGATAATCGAGGGTTTAGAAAAGAGGAGATAAGGAATGTCTGGTTCAAAATAATTCTAAGTGTCGAACAACACTTCTATAAATAATCTCCCAAATCGAAAGTCTACTGATCATCAATTCAGTCGACAAGACCAGCAGGTACCATCTCTTTCTTTCGTTAAAAGCCAGCAGAAGCAATCAAATGCTTCATACGAAACTACAATCTCGAAACGACATCGCTCCAACTAAACAAAACGACGCCGCAGTGTTAGCAGGCAGCAGATCTCTTCAAAACACCAACAACTGGTTCCAGCTGCAACATCCAAAGCGCAGCGTTTTAACCGTGCGTAATAGACGCTTCACAAAACGACGACGCATGCAAACACCAGCAGTTGCATGTGAGAAACTCCTGCTGCTGGTTTCTCACTATGACGCAAGGCACACGCAAGCGTTAAAATCAGCAGCTGGTCACTCCTATCTAACACAACTGCTGAATCCCCTAGTCAACACTCAAAAATGTTGACCAACACGTGTCGTTTCCTCAATCATTCTCGCGCCAAAAGCAATATCGGCCAGCAGCAACCCTTAGAAACGAACTAAAACCAGCAGATGCAACGCGTCACGCCTACGTCACCCTACTGATGCCAACACCAGCAGGTAGCTACAGTATCGTTGACCAGCGTTGACTTCACCAAATTTTGCTATTTCTCGTTTCCTATACTAGCGCTGCGACTGATGAATCAGTAGGAACCATATTCCCTTCGTAATTCCCTCAAAAACATGTGATTAATCCCAAATTCAACTCAATTAATCACAAATCTAATTTCACAATCCTCACAGGAAGAAACTCCTTGGAGTCGCCCAACTCCAAGTTCTGTACATTTTCAGCAAAATACAAATTTGTACAACATAGCCTCTGGCTTGCCTAGATCCAGGCGTCACAATATCTTTGAAGATGTTAAATAACAGTCGGCCCCAGTTGACCTTAATTTCACCATAGATTGCAGTCATCATAAAAAAATCGTTCTTGTGTAACTGCATCGAATGACGCGGCCTTCACAGTTACCGATTTTTCCAGAATATCACACTACAGCCTGAACTCAAATTTCATTTCCCACATTTTAGAGGAAGTGTTCAACTGCTCACAATTAAAAGAGAAGACATTCCTCGCATCAAATACCAAATCCTTCGGAACCTCATTCAAATCAATCAGTCCTTCTACCGGCAGCGCAAAAGTCCTTGCAAACATTTCCTCTGAGATTTCCATGAGTTTCCCTTGAACTGTACTGATAACTTGACCATCCCTTACCGAAGTGTTTTGAAAGTACTCTACCAGAATGGCTTCATAAATGTCCGACAAACAACCCAGAAACCCATTAAGACCAGACGCCACTAGGGCTTCGAACATAGCCACCATACCTGCGTTGTCCATGGCGAGGACAGAGGCAAAGTAGACTTGGTTGGTGTTGGTAATGAGAGAAGATGCCATTACTTAAGATTGGTTGAAGAAATATACGCCTAAAAAATATCACACAGAAAGCAAGAACACAGAAATTCTAGAGATTAGATATGCGCAAGGTAAGTGTTAGAGTAAAAGGAGGCGCGGTAATATAAACGAAGAATGTGAAAAGGTGATAGAGAGAAAATGTGGATGTGACGTTTCGCATAATGACAACCACGTGTCAATCATCCAATGGCGCAAATAAGATTTTTAAAATATTGTAAAATGATTTTGAAAAGATTTTGACAATATTGCGAAATAAGAAGAATATTTTAAAATGATTTCAAATTTTGACCGCGAGGGTGAAATGGTAAAAAGATAACTAGCGCCAAATACTTAACACGTCACAATCTTAAGATCTGTTTTATGTGTCAGCAGGGGTATTACGAGATCTGATCAAGGATAAGCATCAACTGTGTATACATGACATCTGAGTGTATCCAGATCTCACATATTCAGCTGACTCAGCACTTATTAATTCAGATCTCTCGTTCCCCCTTAAGCTGAGGTTTTACCAAGTCTTATATTTTATCAAATGTGAATTCTACGATGTTCCCCCTGAACAGTAGAATCAGACCTGATAAACACAGAAAGCTACTCAACCTGCAAATTGTTAGCGCAGAGACAGTCAAGGCAGTTCTAAGAGACCCAACAGATTTCTAAAATAAGAAAACTTAGCGTCTGGCAGGGGCTTTGTGAAGATGTTAGCTACTTGCTGCTCAGTCGACACATACTACAGCTTGACGTCCTTCTTGAGTACATGATCTGTTATGAAGTGATTCCTGATGTTGATGTGCTTAGTTCTTGAATGCAGTACAGGATTTTGAGTGATAGCAATAGCACTGGTGTTGTCACAGAGAATAGGCGCTTCAGAAGCATCAATTCCATAGTCCTTAAGCTGGTGTTGAATCCATAAGATCTGAGCACAACATCTTGCAGCAGCTAAGTACTCTGCCTCAGCTGTGAACGTTGCAATAGATGTTTGCTTCTTACTAAACCAGGAAATCAAGCGATCTCCCAAGAATTGACAAGTGCCACTGGTGCTCCTACGATCAACCCTGCATCCTGCGTAGTCTGCATCACTATAACCGATTAGTTGAAAGCTTGAGTCTTTGGGATACCACAGACCCACGTTGGAACTTCCTTTTAAATACTTAAGGATCCGTTTTACAGCTATATAGTGCGACTGTTTAGGCACTTCTTGAAATCTAGCACACATACAGACAACAAACATGATGTCTGGTCTGCTAGCAGTTAAGTAAAGCAGGGAGCCAATTATACCACGATGTAATGATACCTCAATGGCAGATCCAGTTGAAAGCTTGAGCTTTGGGATACCACAGACCCACGTTGGAACTTCCTTTTAAATACTTAAGGATCCGTTTTACAGCTATATAGTGCGACTGTTTAGGCACTTCTTGAAATCTAGCACACATACAGACAACAAACATGATGTCTGGTCTGCTAGCAGTTAAGTAAAGCAGGGAGCCAATTATACCACGATGTAATGATACCTCAATGGCAGATCCAACTTCATCTTTATGAAGCTTGATTGAGGAGCTCATTGGAGTCGCTGCTGCTGAACAGTTGTCCATTCCAAATTTCTTCAGAAGTTATTTCATATATTTGGCTTGGTTAATGAAAATTACATTATCCAGCTGTCTAACTGGTAATCCCAGAAAGAACGTCAGCTCTCCCATCATGCTCATCTCGAATTTTTCCTGCATTAGCTTAGAAAACTTCTGACATAGCTTGGGGTTAGTTGACCCAAATATGATATCATCAACGTAAATCTGAACTAACAAAACATGATCGGATTTCACAAATTTAAATAGTGTCTTATCAACAGTGCCTATTGTGAAATCATGCTCGATAAGGAATTTAGATAGTGTATCATACCAAGCTCTGGGTGTTTGCTTCAACCCATGTAGAGCTTTATCCAATTTATAAAAATAATCTGGATATGTATGATTTACGAAGCCAGGAGGTTGTGCAACATACACTTCCTCAGTTAAGATGCCGTTAAGAAATGCGCTCTTAACATCCATTTGAAAGACTTTAAAATCTTTAAATGCAGTATATGCTAAGAACATGCGAATGGCTTCTAATGGGGCTACATGAGCAAAGGTTTCATCAAAATCTATGCCTTCCATTTGCCTAAAGCCCTGAGCAACTAGTCTAGCTTTGTTTCTTGTTACTATTCCATCTTCTTTCAGTTTGTTCCTAAAGACCCATCTAGTTATTATCACTGAATGATCAAAAGGTCTATGTACAAGTTGCCAAACATTATTTTGCTTGAACTGATTAAGTTCTTATTGCATTGCATCTACCCAGCTTGGGTCTGCTAAGGCTTAATATATTTCTTTTGGTTCTATATGTGAGATGAATGATGAATCAAAATGATCATGCATAAGCTGGCTTCGTGTGCGAATAGGATATTCGATGTTGCCTATGACCTGCTCGGGTGGATGATTTCTATTCCACCGGAGATCAAGTCCAATTTGGTTTGCTTCCTGTTATGCTTGGATGTCTTGCTGGATTACCACATCTGGATTGTTTGATGTCAATTGATAAGGTCCTTGTTCCAGATTTGAACCAGATGTTGGGTGAGAGGTGCTCGTATTTTATGCATCAGATGTTGAACGCTGTGTGGCGAGATCTGTTTGTGCAACATCTGTTTGAACATCGTCTTGGGCATTCGTTGCTTCAGCTCCAGCAGTTGGCACACTTCGAGAGATCTGATTCTGCGTTGAGTCAACGTTAGTTAAGTCGATGAACTGGATTACATGTCAGATCTTGTTGAGCATTGTCTTGCGGTGTGTCCAGTGCTGGTCCCATCTCAGCTGAATGACTTTGTTGTGGCTCATCATCGCTGGAATCTTCCAAGTAAGTTGATTCCAGTCGTGAGCATAGATCATTGAGGCTCGCTGCTGAGTGAGATCTGAAGCTTGTTTCATCAAAGACAACATGTGCTGATTCTTCAACAGTCAGACTTCGATTGTTGAAAACTCGATAAGCTTTGCTCACTGCTGAGTATCCTAGGAAGATACCTGCATCAGATTTTGCATCAAAAGCTGTTAGGTTTTTTTACCATTATTATGAATGAAACACCTGCACCCAAATACCTTGAAGTATGATATATAAGGTTTCTTGCCACTCCAGATCTCATAAGGGGTTTTATCGTGCAATTTGTTAATCATAGATCTGTTCTGAGTGTAGCAAGCTGTATTAACTGCTTCTGCCCAGAATTTTTGCGAAATGCCAGAATAAGAAATCATAGATCTTGAAGCTTCTTTTAAAGTACGATTTCTCCTCTCAACCAGCCCGTTCAGTTGAGGAGTTCTAGCTGCTGAAAGCTCATGCTTTATCCCTATGTCATCCAGATAAGAAGATAATTTTTTATTTAAAAACTCGGTACCACGATCCCTTCTTATCCTTTTGCAAACGTTTTAAAAGCCGAATGAGTTGTTGAAACGTACTAAACCTCTAAAATATTTTTTTTTTAAAGCAGATGTGGAATAAAAATTTAATAAAAGCTATAAATGAACCCATAACTTAAAGCGTTTAAAAATAACATCACGACATCCGTTTAAACGAATTGCAAAACATCCTCAATCCACATCACACGGGCTAACATAAAAATCAGAGTATTCAAAATTGTTTGCGGAAAACATGTCTAAAAGCAAAGGCATAAAATAATTGAGTGGTCACGGGATAACAACCGCAGCGGATCATCAGACATCCTCACCGCCGGTCGGAGTAATATCATCAATATCATGCTCACCTGCACCATTTAAACCTAGTGAGCCTAAAGGCTCAGCATGCTCTATCCTCTAATACCAAAGTATCTATAATAAAACCACATACAGGCACATAAGCATAGGAACATAATTTCATGACATGCGTGCTTAAAAGATCTTAAACGTTAAATCGTACTGTAGTCGTACATACTTCATCATATAACATATACATTAAGGCATGTCATAAACATAACATAACTTAAAAGAACATATGAGTCTTATCCATGAAGTGAAAGCCATTAATTCGATTTATCAATCTATAAACCAACGTACGTGGCGGTGTGGTTCACCCAGATGTCACACGAGGATCCCTATATGTCACATCTATAAGTTGCCACTTCACCCAGATATCACACGAGGATCCATAGGCTGCCACTTCACCATGATATCACACATGGATCCATAGGCTCATACATTAACAGGGGATCCCTGGGCCCGGCTACCCGGCTAACTCCCATTATTACTTTTTCTCCACAACACTTCAATCCCTCAAAATATTTTTCATTCATGCCTTAACATAACTTAAACTTTCATGATGCATGCGTTTCATAAAATCATGCGACTTTAACAAGATCTTGGCCCATCAATATATATTTAATTTCCTTAAAACATTTCATAAACAATTACATAGCATAATAAGTATATAATTAAATATATATTCATGGGCCTATGCATTATTTTCCTCGGCCCGGTCAAGGACTGGCCCACTAATTCTAAGCCCAAGGCCTCCACTATACTTAAAATAATACCAAGCCCAACTCAAAATGGGCCCAACATCAAGCAATTACCCCTTAAAATCATTTGAAGGACTCGGCCCAACATCGTCAAAACAGGCTTAAAACTCATTAGAATAATTAATGGCCCAAAATCCAACAATTTGATTAAAAATCCAATTTACTTAAAAATCCAGCAACTTAAAACAATTTTTAACTTAAAATCATTGACCCGAAATCATTTTGACCAAGAATAAATTTTTAACATAAAAAGTTGACTTGACCCGATAAAATGAATCGGACTTTAAAAATAAAATTATCCTGCCCAAAAATAAAATAATTCGGACTGGACGTAAAACATTTGACTCGAGACTCGATGAACCGCCCTGGTCCAACTGAACCAGCCCGAACCGGTCCAATTGAACCGAGCCATATTCATCAAACCCTACACGCACTACTCACGCACACCACCATGCGCCGCATGGCTCAAACGAAGGCAAGGAGACGTGACGCATGTCACGACCCACTCGACGCATGTCACAACCCACGCGACGCATGTCGCGACCCACTCGACGCATGTCGCGACCCACGACGCATGTCGCGACCCACGACAAGCCTCTAAATCCTCATATATGGACCATCTCTAGCCCTTCCTAGGACCACCATGAACCACTAATATCGAGCCATGATCCCTATAGCCGCCCCTTGACCGAAACCATGCAAGAAACTTCAAAAAAACCGTGAGATGCACATGAAGAAATACATGAACATGATCATATGCATAAATATCTGAAAGGTCCACGAAAAGGCCATGCATAATTTTTATAAAAAATAGTATATTATGATCTAAATGGTGAGAAAAGAAAGAATAGAACATGCCTTGGTCAAAAAAGAAGCGAAGATACGCGATACCGGAGCGGAGGACAATTGAGAAGACCACACCTAAGAGTTCCAATCAAAGCTTGAAAATTTTCGGCCACCTAGGGGAAGAAGAAGGCTGGAGTCGGCTGATGAGAGGAGGGGCTAGGGTAAATTTTCGAAATAGTGGTGAAGGGTGAATGAAAAGTGTACAAAAGAACCCCTCCACCTTGTTTTATTAAGGAATAAAAGGCCTATTCCAATACTTACCCTCCTCTAATTAAAAAGGCTTAAAAATATTTAAAGTTCAGCTTTTAAGCCTTAAATTTTCGTAATATACGGCCTCTCAAATTTAAAAGTGTAGTAAAAGTCATAAAAATGGCCCGTATAGGCGAAAAACGGGTCCCCCTCCGTAACCGTGCATAAAATCTCAATTTTTTGGAAATGGTGCATAAAATAAAAATATTTTTCTTTAAAATATGTCTTCATAAAAATGGCCCGTATAGGCGAAAAACGGGTCCCCCTCCGTAACCGTGCATAAAATCTCAATTTTTTGGAAATGGTGCATAAAATAAAAATATTTTTCTTTAAAATATGTCTAAACATTAAAAATATTTTCAATTTGGTCGTCTCCGGACTCGTCCCCGCTTACCGGTCTCAAATCGTATCGTAAAGCAACATGCACAAGGTAAAGCATATAATCATCATATAATCACATACATGACATGCAAATCATACTAACCTAAGTTTTTCCCCCTAGTCATGCATTCAATTCAACTTAATTAGGATTTATGGGCGTTACAAATCTCCCCCCCTTATAGAAATTTGGTCCCCAAAATTAAGTTACGTACCGAAAAGCTCTGGATAGCGCGTCCGCATAACGGCCTCGATCTCCCAGGTAGCCTCATCTGCCGAGTGATTCTGCCACCTGACCTTGACCATCGGTATCCTCCGCTCTCTAAGCCTGCGCTCCTCTCGCGCTAAGATCTGAACTGGTCGCTCCTCGAAAGATAAATCTGGTTCCAACTGAAGCGGCTCAAAATCCAACACATGAGATGGGTTCGGGACGTACTTCCACAACATCGAAATATGGAACACGTTATGCGCTGCTGACTGACTGTATGGTATTTCTACGCGATATGCTAACGTACCGACCCTCTACAAGATCTCAAACGGTCCAATGAATCTCGTACTGAGCTTGCCTCTCCGGCCGAAGCGCATCACGCCCTTCATAGGCGATATACTCACAAGTACATGGTCCCCTACTGCCAAATCCAGATCTCGTCGTCTACGATCGGCATAACTATTTTGACGACTCTGAGCTGTCCTCATCCGATCTCGTATCTTGGGCACAAAATCTGCTGTCTGCTGCACCATCTCAGTTCCAGTCAAAATCCTCTTGCCAACCTCATCCCAATGCACGGGAGACCTACACCTCCTCCAGTACAAAGCCTCATAAGGAGCCATCCCAATCGATGCCTGATAACTGTTATTGTACGTGAATTCTACCAAGGGCAACCTAGAATCCCACGTACCTTGAAAGTCTATCACGCAGGCTCTCAGTAAATCCTCTAAAATCTGGATGACTCTCTCCGACTGACCGTCTGTCTGCGGGTGGAAAGCCGTACTGAATGATAGCTTGGTCCCCAATGCAGCATGCAAGCTCCTCCAAAACGCAGAAGTAAACCTGGAATCCCTATCTGACACAATAGAGACTGGTATGCCATGCAGCCTGACAATCTCTCTAATGTATAGCTCTGCATACTGATTCAATGTGAAAGTGGTCTTCACCGGTAGAAAGTGTGCGGACTTGGTGAGTCGATCCACAATCACCCAAATTGCCGTAAAGCCTCTTGGACTCCTAGATAAATCCACCGTGATGTTCTCCCATTTCCGCTCAGGGATAGGGAGTGGCTGTAGTAACCATGCTGGTCTCTGGTGCTCTGCCTTGACCTGCTGACAGGTCAAACACTCTGACACAAACCGTCCAATATCTCTCTTCATCCCTGGCCACCAGTAAAGTGTCTGCAAATCTCTGTGCATCTTCGTACTCCCTGGGTGAATTGAATACGTCGATGCATGGGCCTCTGATAAGATCTCAGCTCTCAACTGCTCAGTATTGGGTACCCACATGCTAGCCCTGAAACGAGTAATACCATCCTCGACTGTGTACAAACCTCATCCTCTAGCCTCATCTCTTTGTCTCCACTGCTGTAACTGCTCATCTGCAGCCTGGCCGTCCCTAATCCGATCTCGAAGAGTCGGCTGAATTGTGAGCGCTGCGAGGGTAGGCGCACAACCTCCTGAATAAAACTCCAACCCAAATCTCCGAATCTCGGTCTGTAGTGGTCGCTCAACTGATAAGCATGCCATCACTGAAGTCTTCCGGCTCAAAGCGTCTTCTACCACATTAGCCTTACCCGGATGGTAGCTAATGTCACAGTCATAGTCCTTCACCAACTCTAGCCATCTGCGCTGCCTCATATTCAGCTCCTTCTGGGTGAAGAAGTACTTGAGGCTCTTATGGTCGGTGAAAATCTGACACTTCTCGCCGTACAAATAGTATCTCAAAATCTTCAGTGCGAACACTACTGCTGCAAGCTCCAGATCGTGCGTCGGATAGTTCTGCTCATAACTCTTCAGTTATCTCGACGCATACGCAATAACCTTACCTCCTTGCATCAGAACTGCACCTAACCCTCTCAAAGAAGCATCTGTATAAACCACAAACTTCTCGTGGTCCACTGACATCGCTAATACTGGCGCTGAAGTAAGGGCCTCCTTCAGTTGTTCAAAGCTCCTCTGACAGTCGGTGCTCCACACATACTTCGCATTCTTCTTGGTCAAGGTTGTCAAGGGCACTGAAATAGAAGAGAAGCCCTTGATGAATTTGTGATAATAACCTGCCAAGCCCAAGAAACTACGAATCTCTGCTGCATTCTTTGGAATCCCCCAGTTCTGCTCTGCCTCCACTTTCGATGGGTAAACAGAAATCCCATCTCTCGACACAATATGCCCTAAGAAAGCCACCTGCTCCAGCCAAAACTCGCACTTGCTGAACTTGGCGCATAACTTGTTCTCCCTCAGGGTCTTCAAAGCTGTCTGCAAGTGCTGCCTATGCTCCTCAAAGCTCCTCGAATAGATCAGAATAGCGTTGATGAATACAATGATGAACTGGTCTAGATACTGCCTAAATACCATGTTCATCAGATCCATGAAAATCACTGGGGCGTTCGTCAGACCAAACGGCATCACCAAGAACTCGTAGTGGCCGTAGCGTGTCCGAAAAGCAGTCTTGGACACGTCCTCCTCTCTAACTCTCAGCTGATGATAGCCAGATATCAGATCAATCTTCGAGAACACTTATGCTCCCTGCAACTGATTGAATAAATCCTCAATCCTCGGGAGTGGATATCTGTTCTTCACGGTAACCCTGTTCAACTCCCGGTAGTCAATACACAACCTCATGCTACCATCCTTCTTCTTCACAAATAGAACTGGCGCGCCCCATGGAGAAAAACTAGGGCGAATGAACCCCTTATCCAACAACTCCTGAATCTGCTCTTTCAACTCCTTCATCTCGGTATGAGCTAAACGATACGGTGCCTTAGATATTGGCACTGTACCCGGCATCAGCTCAATAGAAAACTCCACCTCTCTCTCTGGTGCAACTCCTGCAACATCGTTGGGGAAAACATCTGCGAAGTCCCTGACTACCTCCACATCAGACAACGAAGGTCCTGCTGAACCTCCTGAAGCAGTAACACTGGCCAAGAACGCCTGACATCCGTGCTCGACTAGCTTCCTGTCATGTAAGAAAGATATGAATCTTGGCTTCCGTGGCCTCCTAGCTGCCTCAAATAAGAAGGCCTCCTGCCCTGGCGGTCTGATAGAAACTGTCCGCCTCTGAAAATCAATCACTGCTCCGAACTCTGTCAGCCAATCCATGCCTAGGATGAGATCGAATCTCGACATCGGCAATACCACTAGATCTGCTTGGACTGCATGATCCTGGAACATCATCGTCAATCCCTGAACCACACTGGTCGTCGTCAACTCCCATCCTGACGGGACCGTCACTGAGAGAGCCATACCCAAGCTCTCCGGTGTAATACCCATCCTCTGCGTAAACGCACTCGAAATAAACGAGTGAGTCGCCCCCG
Organism: Dorcoceras hygrometricum; assembly: GCA_001598015.1. Lineage (NCBI taxonomy): Eukaryota > Viridiplantae > Streptophyta > Magnoliopsida > Lamiales > Gesneriaceae > Dorcoceras > Dorcoceras hygrometricum. The sequence continues at coordinate 160,922 of KQ998125.1, forward strand.
AGTCTAATAATGCAAGGGTAGTAACACTAAGCACACGATCTCGCCTTAAACGGATGCAACACACAGGCACGCGATTACAGTTAAACTAGGTCTCGACAAGTAGTTCAGATGCCTACACACATTCTATGTTAGCTAGCCCTACTGTCCATGTTCGCGTAGAAGTCCAAGAAGGCATACAGTTCCACTAAGTTCAACCAGTCTAAGGCACGAATCTCCTAGTAGTGTTCTACTCAGCATGCAATCTGTTTACAACAAATACCAAACTCACAAATCGTAGAAATGGCAGAAATCTTAAAGTAGAATACCCATGAGTAGAGTAGTATCCGGGTATGCCGCCTCTGCCTGCATCACAAAGACACGACCCGTGGTCTGTCTCTTCTTCGGGCAATCCCTGGAAACGTGTCCCGATTCCTTGCAATGAAAGAACTTCCCTGATCCTGCCATGCACGGTCCGGGATGCTGCTTGTTGCACTCCTTGCAGGTCGAATATCCTCCAGGATTAGGGGTGCTGGCCCCCTGCTGCTGTGGCCTCTGCTGGCCTTGAGGTCTATACTGCTGTTGTCCCTACTGAGTTGGGCTCTTAGAAGGCCCCTGAAACGGTCTCTTCGCTGGAGGATGCGAAGACTGGCCCCTGACGGGCGGCTGCATCTGCCTCTTCCTCTGATAGTCCTCCCTCATATCCTTCCGGCCCCTCTCGGACCGGTAAGACCTGTTCACTGCCGCCATATAGGTCTCCATGTCCTCCATGTTGACATCGTGGCGGATGTCAGGTCGCAGTCCATCAGTAAACTGCCTCAGCTTCTCACTCTCGTTGACATCGTGGGCGGATGTCAGGTCGCAGTCCATCAGTAAACTGCCTCAGCTTCTCACTCTCTATGGTAGCAATCACGGGTACAAAGGGACATCCCCGCTCAAACTGCTGAACATACTCCGCAGCAGATTTTTCTCCCTGACGGAGACTCATAAACTCCCGAATCAGCTGGCTCCGGGCATCCACCGTAAAGTACTTCTCAAAGAAGACCTTCTTGAATTCTCTCCACATCAAGCTCTCCAGATGTAGTCCAACCACTGTGCCCTTCCACCAAAGAGCGGCATCTGCCTTCAGCATAAAAATCGCACAATGGACCTTCTCGGCGTCCGTCAGAACCATGAAATCATAGATAGTCTCCATGGATCGGATCCACTCCTCAGCAACGAGCGGATCTGTAGTGCCAGAAAACTCCTTAGGTCCCTGCTTGAGGAACCTCTCAGCAATATCTTCCTCATGCGACTTCCCGGGTCACTCTGTCTGACGCTCCAATAGCCTAGTAATCCCGGCCAACATCTCCACGTTAGCCCTCTCAAATGGCGTCATCTGGGGTGTGGAGGAGGAGGAGGCAAGTCGTCATCCTGCTGCTGCTCTCTAATATGACGGGGAGGCATTGTTCTGGTACACCAAACCTTATAACGTAATTCTACGTGCATGACGAGGCGTCAAACCTTTAAAATATAAGGTAAACATGCAGCATACAACATAAACATAAGTCATAAAATAAAACTCACAGGCTGTCAGTGCGACTTTTGAGCTCCACGCAGCAGGCTAGTACCCCACCAGAACCACCACTCTGATACCAAGTTGAAACGTACTAAACCTCTAATTTTTTTTTTAAAGCAGATGTGGAATAAACATTTAATAAAAGCTATAAATGAACCCAAACTTAAAGCATTTAAAAATAACATCTCGACATCCGTTTAAAACGAATTGCAAAACATCCTCAATCCACATCACACGGGCTAACATAAAAATCAGAGTATTCAAAACTGTTTGCGGAAAACATGTCTAAAAGCAAAGGCATAAAATAATTGAGTGGTCACGAGGTAACAGCCGCAGTGGAGCATCAGACGTCCTCACCGCCGGTCGGAGTAATATCATCAACATCATGCTCACCTGCACCATTTAAACCTAGTGAGCCTAAAGGCTCAGCATGCTCTATCCGCTAATAACAAAGTATGTATAATAAAACCACATACAGGCACATAAGCATAGGAACATAATTTCATGACATGCGTGCTTAAAAGATCTTAAACGTTAAATCGTACTGTAGTCGTACATACTTCATCATATAACATATACATTAAGGCATGACATAAACATAACATAACTTAAAAGAACATATGAGTCGTATCCATGAAGTGAAAGCCATTAATTCGAATGATCAATCTATAAACCAACGTACGTGGCGGTGTGGTTCACTCCGATGTCACACGAGGATCCCTATATGTCACATCTATAAGTTGCCACTTCACCCCGATATCACACAAGGATCCATAGGCTGTCACTTCACCATGAGTTCACACATGGATCCATAGGCTCATACATTAACAGGGGATCCCCGGGCCCGGCTACCCGGCTAACTCCCATCATTACTTTGCCCCACAACAGTTCAATCCCTCAAAATATATTTCATTCATGCCTTAACATAACTTAAACTTTCATGATGCATGCGTTTCATAAAATCATGCGACTTTAACAAGATCTTAGCCCATCAATATATATTTAATTTTCTTAAAACATTTCATAAATAATTACATATCATAATACGTAAATAATTAAATATATATTCATGGGCCTATGCATTATTTTCCTCGGCCCGGTCAAGGACTGGCTCAAGCAACTGACCCACTAATTCTAAGCCCAAGGCCTCCACTAGACTTAAAATAATACCAAGCCCAACTCAAAATGGGCCCAACATCAAGCAATTACCCCTTAAAATCATTTGAAGGACTCGGCCCAATATCGTCAAAACAGGCTTAAAACTCATTAGAATAATTAATGGGCCAAAATCCAACAATTTGATTAAAAATACAATTTACTTAAAAATACAGAAACTTAAAACAATTTTTAACTTAAAATCATTGACCCGAAATCATTTTGACCAAGAATAAATTTTTAACTTAAAAAGTTGACTTGACCAGATAAAATGACTCGGACTTTAAAAATAAAATTACCCTGCCCAAAAATAAAATAATTCGGACCGGACTTAAAACATTTGACTCGAGACTCGATGAACCGCCCCGGGCCAACTAAACCAGCCCAAACCGGTCCAATTGAACCGAGCCAAATTCATCAAACCATACACGCACTACTCACGCACACCACCATGCGCCGCACGGCTCAAACAAAGGCAAGGAGACGCGACGCATGTCAAGACCCATGCGACGCATGTCGCGACCCACTCGACGCATGTCGTGACCCATGCGATGCATGCCGCGAACCACTCGAATCATGCCACGACGCATGTCGCGACCCTCTCGACGCATGTCGTGACCCACTCGACGCATGTCGCGACCCACGACGCATGTCGCTACCCACGACCAGCCTCTAAATCCTCATCTGTGGACCATCTCTAGCCCTTACTAGGACCACCATGAACCACCTAATAACGAGCCATGATCCCTACAGCCGCCCCTTGACCGAAACCATGCAAGAAACTTCAAAAAAACCGTGATATGCACATGAAGAAATACATTAACATTATCATATGCATAAAGATCTGAAACATCAATGAAAAGGCCATGCATAATATTTTTAAAAACAGTATATTATGATCTAAATGGTGAGAAAAGAAAGAATAGAACATGCCTTGGTCGAAAAAGAAGCGAAGATACGCGATACCGGAGCGGAGGATAATTGAGCAGACCACACCTTAGAGTTCCAATCAAAGCTTGAAAATTTTCGGCCACCTAGGGGAAGAAGAAGGCTGGAGTCGGCTGATGAGAGGAGGGGCTAGGGTAAATTTTCGAAATAGTGGAGAAGGGTGAATGAAAAGTGTACAAAAAAACCCCTACACCTTGTTTTATTAAGGAAATAAAAGGCCTATTCCAATACTAACCCTCCTCTAATTAATGAGGCTTAAAAATATTTAAAGTTCAGCCTTCAAGCCTTAAAATTTCGTAATATATGGCCTCTCAAATTTAAAAGTATAGTAAAAGTCATAAAAATGGCCCGTATAGGCGAAAAACGGGTCCCCCTCGGTAACCGTGCATAAAATCTCATTTTTTTGGAAATGGTGCGTAAAATAAAAATATTTTGCTTTAAAATATGTCTAAGGACTAAAACATTAAAAATATTTTCAATTTGGTCGTCTTCGGACTCGTCCCCGCTTACCGGTCTCAAACCGTTCCGTAAAGCAACATGCACAAGGTAAAACATATAATCATCATATAATCACATACATGACATGAAAATCATAGTACCCTAAAGTTTTCCCCCTAGTCATGCATTCAATTCAACGTAATTAGGATTTCTGGGCGTTACAGTTGTCAACGGTATCAGATTTTGCTTTTAAAAACAGCACCCAAGTAAATTTTGTAAAATCGTCAACAACGACTAGAGTGTAGTTCGTTCACCCTAAGCTAGTTACAGGAATAGGACCAAATAGATCCATATGTAAAATCTCTAAGCTTCGGGAAGAACGTTTACCGCCTTTCTTTTCAAAAGTAGAACGGATTTGTTTACCAAGCTGACATGCGACACAGATCTTGTCCTTAGAAAAACTGATTTTAGGCATACCATAAACCAGTTCATTCTTACTCAATTTGGCAAGAGTTTTAAAGTTTATATGATTCATTCGCTGATGCCACAACCAGATATTGGAAGAGTTAGCTGCAAGGCAGATCTGTTCAGATCCCATTTTCTCTGACCAGTTGATAATTTAGGTATTCCCCGATCTTTTACCTACCAACACAGTCAGACCATTTGGACTCTGAACTGTGCATGTGTGCTGTTGAAAGTTAACTATGTAACCCTTGTCACATAGCTGACTTATGCTAATCAAATTATAGCGCAAATTATCAACAACTAAAACATCAGATATTGAAATGTTACCGTGGGCAAGCTTACCCTTACCCACAGTGTTACAATGTGAGTTATCACCAAAAACTATCTTTGCTCCTTTGTGTGGAGTAACATCTGATAGCATCTTTGGGTTTCCAGTCATGTGTCTTGCACACCCACTATCAAGATACCAAAGATTGACTCATCTCCAGCTTTGTACTTGTTATCCTGTAGTCATAAAAACAGATTTTGGTACCCAATTTTACTTGGGTCCAGATAGGATTACCCCTTTCAGGACCCATACTTGAATGACCTTAACAGTTTTCCCAGTATGATAGTCCATAAGGGTCTGTGCAGAAATATTGTGAGATCTATTGAGTGTGGGTTTGATATTTTGACCATTCAGATCTCTCCTCGGCTGAACCTTTCTCCAAACAGATTTACCTTCTTCGAACTACGTCTGGGCTTGTGAGAAACAAACGACTTAGAACCAGCTTTCGCTTTATCTTTGTCAAGTCTGTTCTTTAGCCAGCTTGGCTTGGAGTTCTCAGGTCTAAGATAACCGATACCAGCTTTTCCTTTTTGATTCGGCCTTGAAGAGTTCTAGATATCATACCTCACTGACTCGCATGTATCATGTGTCATACTGGCTTTGACAAAGCTCATCTTTTTGAACTTTTCATATACCAGATATGACTGAGTACTGGTTTCTCCAGCGCTGGATTGAGAGATCTGGTTTCGTTGTATAGAACGCGGGTGATAGTTCGCGTGAAGAGATCTGCTGACGTAAGCAGATTTCACGTGCTAGTCAACATGTAGAGTTGACGTCTGCTGGAGCGTGCTTAGTCGAGAGATCTGTTTCGCTGTGCGACGTCGTTTGGATTAGTGGCTACGTCGTCGTTTAGCATTATGCGTTGCTAAGGCGTAGAGATCTGTTGTGTTGAGCGCTAAGATCTGTTTTGAGTGAAGCGATGTCGTTACTTTAAGTTGTTGCGTCGTCGTTTTGGAGTCCTCAGCGTTTAGCGTGTTTTGTATTGCACGAGCGAGAGGTCTGGTGGTTGTTGGCGTTGTGGAGAGATCTGTTTTACCGAAACGCTGTCGTTTTGATTTTAGCGCGAGCGTTTTTAATTAACGTTGTGATGTCTGTTTGATTGTAAGCGCTGGTTTGAGGAATCTGGTTGAAGCTATATCTTGATGCAGAGATCTGTTTTTGTCGGTGTTTGATTGAGACAGTAGCCATTGAATTGAGAAATAAATAGAAGTGTCGAACTACACTTAGAATATTTTTCAACCCGTCATTTCTTATCTCCTCTGTTGAAACCCTCGACTTGCTACTGTTCACCGTAGATTTCAACCGCAAATTCCCGTCGCTTCCAGCCTCTGTTTTTGACAATCTTGGTGGCGTTGGACTCCCCTAGCTTAGCTCTTTCGATTGCTACCCATCTTAGACCTTGAATTAACGCTGAATCGGAAGCGTGGAGTGCTAGCGTTCGAAGTTTTTGGGAGAAACCTGTGCCGTGTTTTCCTCTTGCTAGCGTGAACTTCTGGGTGAGCATCCTTTGTTGTTTTGAGCATTGTTCTTGTAGTTAAAGCCTGCGTAGACTTGTAGAACTAGAGTGGAGTTCTGACTGTAGGCTATGATACTTAGAAGTTCAGATTTGAACTAGAATTAAGCTGATTTGTGAGGCTCTGTGGCAGATTTGAAATCGCAGGAAGTGTCTGCCGTGAATTGCAAAGCCAGGAGAAAGCTGGTTGCTTGCCGTGAGTTCTGCCGTGCCTTTTTGTGAAATCTGTGAGGTAGAATTTGTGGAATTGAGGTACGAATCGAGCAGCCTTAACAGCTTTAGGCTTGAACATGATATGATTGATGTTGTGAGACTTGCTGCTGTGTTTTACGTGAAACTGAGATGTTGAATTGATTGATATATGTTCTGTTTTTACGTATTGTGCATTGTATGCATTGAGCATTGATATTGATTGGCATACATGCATACATATTGAGCCTTGACAGATTAATTTGATGACCTGATTGAGTGCCACGTTGTGACTGGCCGACTGATGGGTTGTGCCCGAAAAGTCCAACGCTATCATCGGAGTGGTGAATACCGGATTTGAGTGCCTACCACCGAGCTGTGATGGGCTGACGGGCCTCGATGATCACGGACCGATGATTTCCACTGGCTGATTGGCTGTGCGTGGTATAGAGGCTTGATTTGATTTGCCAGTTGATGGACTGGTCTAGCTATCCGATCCTTTGATAGCCTTCATGCATTCATGACATTGATTTATAGTATGTTGCATGTTAGCTGATTTGATAGCTCTTCGTACTGAGGCTTGACCTCGTATTTGTTTCCTGCTTTTGTGTCTTGGGTCTGTGTTACCCATTTTCAGGATCTTCAGGTAGCCAGGCTGGACAGAGTGGAGGTTCAGCTGGTCGATCCCCTTTCCCATGAGTCCCAGTTATATTTATGATATGTACTGAATAGGGGGATGCCCCGCATTTTTGTGTATTGGGGATCTTTATTCGATTTGAATTGTTGTTGTTACCTGATTGTATAAGTTTGAGTTAACTTATATTTTGATTATCGATATTTTGAATGTATGTTTTTACATTCGGTCCAAATGATTTCGAAAAATTTTTAAGCCCTGATTTTATGCTTTCGTGTATATGCGTTTATTTAGTGTCAATTGTGAGTAATTAGCACGGGGCCTGAAATTTTTAGTATCAGAGCTTAAACTGGGATAACTCGATTTCTTTTGACCACACTCGAGTCTAGGCACAGAGTTTTGATTTGATTGTTGATTGACTCTGTGACTTATGTGATTATTATCTGCCTTGATGTTATATCTGTTGTTAGCCTTACCTCTAGAATTGTGTAGATGCCATCGAGGAGAGGTAGATCTAGACGTTCCGCTGAGGGGTCTAGGGCTCCAGATAGTGATGGAACTATTCTTAGCTCGATTTCAGCGTACGAACCCTCTGATTTTTGCTGCTACCGGGGGTGGTGCGAAAGCTGAGGATTGGCTAGTCAAGATCGAGGAGTTTTTTGATACCTTGGAGTACGCCTCGGAAAAGAGATTGAAGTTAGCAGTGCTACAGTTGCGGGATGATGCACAGCGCTGGTTGAGAGGTACTTCTCGGATGCTTCGTGATAGTGGGGAGGTGATCACCTGGGAGAGCTTCTGTGAGGCGTTCCATCAGGTGTATACCCCGGAGTCCTACTTTAGCAACAGGGAGCGTGAGTTTGATAACCTGAAGCAGGGTAACATGCGGGTGGACGAGTATGCGAGGCAGTTTTCTGTGCTTTTGGTGTACATGTCACATGTAGCGAACCAAGATCGGATGAAGAGGAACAATTTCTTGAAGGGCTTGAGACCTGATCTTTACCGGATGGTGTTGTCTGGGTCCCCGGCGACCTTTGTGGAAGCTGTGAACAATGTGGTTGACATTGAGGAGAGTTTGATGGATCATGATGCTCCGGTGCAGCAGACGACTGGACGTGCTTCTCAGCCAGCGCAGGCGGTGTCGCAGTCGTATCAGTCTCCTCAGGGGTCACAGCAGTCGAGTCACCAGCAGTTCCGACCTCGAGGGAAGCAATTCAAGAAGAAGGGCCACTCGAGTTCCTTTGGTTCCATGAGTTCTGGTTCTGGCATCAGTTCAGGCAGTGGTTCTGGCAGCGGATTTGTGGACAGTGCGGAGGGAGACATGAGACTTTGCAGTGTCGTGGAGTTAGAGGACTTTGCCATCTTTGTGGTCAGCCGGGACATTTCGCTAGGGCGTGTCCTTCGATAGGAAGGCGGTCTACTGGACAGTCGCAGCAGGGTTCCGTTGGTGGTTCTACACAGCGACAGTAGCCTTTCGCTCAGTCCCAGCGATCAGGATTTCAGCCTCGTGAGTCGTCTAGATTTGGAGGACCCTCCCGACCACATTTTCAGATTCCCCAGCAGGCTCAGGCGAATGCTTTTGACCAGAGTTCAGGCTGAGGAGACGCCTGGCATGGTGATTGAAGGTACATGCTTTATTTTTGATTATCCTGCGAGAGTTCTTTTTGACACAGGTGCATCACATTCTTTCATATCTGAGTTGTTTGTGTTTGAGCATGGGTTGAGTTCATCCCCATTGTGTGAAGTCGTGTCTGTGTCTACTCCTGCTGGTGTGAGTCTTTGGTCCCGAGAGGTGGTGATTGATTGTCCGATTAGATTTGATGAGCATGTTTTGGTATCCAGTCTGATTGTTTTGGGGATTAGATATTTTGATTGTATCTTGGGGATGGATGTACTGTATAGCTATAAGGCTACAGTTGATTGCTTCCATGGCGTGGTGAGATTTTGCCCTGATTCGGGTGAGAAGTGGGATTTCTACGGTGCTAATTCGCACCCGAAGATTCCGCTAGTTTCTGCCATGGAGATGTTTAGCCTGCTATCGGTAGGTAACGCTGGATTCATGATCTATGCGCTTGATGGTTCCCAAGAGCAGCGATTGGAGTTGAGCGATATCCCGATCGTCCGAGAGTTTCCCGACGTGTTTCCAGATGAGATTCCTGGATTCCCTCCAAGACGTGAGATCGACTTCAGTTTCGATTTGGTGCCCGTACTGCCCCGATTTCTAGAGCTCCGTATCTATTGGCGCCAGCAGAGTTGAGAGAGCTGAAGGATCAGTTGAGAGATCTCTTGGAGAAAGGCTTCATCATACCGAGCATGTCGCCTTGGGGAGCTCCGATTCTTTTTGTGAAGAATAAGGATGGATACATGAGGATGTGTGTGGATTTCAGACAGTTGAATAAAGCAACAGTGAAGAACAAGTATCCTTTGCCGAGGATTGATGACTTGTTCGATCAGTTGCAGGGATCGGTCGTGTACTAGAAGATTGATTTGCGCTCTGGTTATTACCAGTTGCGGATTAGAGATGCTGACGTGGCGAAGACAGCTTTCCGGACTAGATATGGGCATTATGAGTTTCTTTTCATGCCGTTTGGGTTGATGAATGCCCCAGATGTGTTCATGGATTTGATGAACCGCGTCTTCAGCGAGTATATTGATCGGTTCGTGATCGTCTTCATTGATGACATCCTGGTTTACTCGAGGAGCTTGAGAGAGCATAAGGAGCATCTTAGACTGGTGTTGCAGAGATTGAGAGACTCGCAGCTCTATGCCAAGTTCAGCAAGTGTGAATTTTGGCTGGACAGAATTATCTTTTTGGGTCATGTGATTTCAGCACAAGGAATTTCGGTAGATCCGAGCAAGGTTGAAGCAGTTCTTAACTGGGAGAGACCTAGAAATGTTTCTGAGATCCGTAGTTTCTTGGGTTTGGCTGGCTATTATAGGCGTTTTATCGAGAAGTTCTCTTCGATAGCTAAGCCTCTGACTCAGTTGACTCAGAAGGATAAGAGATTTGAGTGGACTGATGAGTGCGAGAACAGTTTTCAGACGTTGAAGGAGAAGTTGACTACTGCTCCTGTGTTGGCTCTACCGTCTAGATCCGGAGGATTCGTGGTGTGCTCCGATGCTTCTCTCAATGGTTTAGAGTGTGTTCTGATGCAGAACGGGTACGTGATTGCCTATGCGTCTCGACAATTGAAGCCTCACCAGACGAGGTACCCTGTTCACGATTTGGAGTTGGCTGCGATAGTGTTTGCCTTGAAGATTTGGCGACATTATCTTTATGGTGAAGAATTTGTGGTGTACACCAACCAAAAGAGCCTGAAATATATCTTCATGCAGTCTGATTTGAACATGAGGTAGCGACGATGGATTGAATTGCTCAAGGACTTTAACTGTGAGATTCAGTATCAGCCTGGGCGGATGAACTCACTTGCCGACGCATTGAGTAGGAAGACCCAGCCTGCGATGCTTTCGTTTTTGAATGCTTCGAAAGTCTATGAGCAATTGAGTACTTCCGGTTGGATATTTCAGCCGAGTGATCAGTACTTCATGGTTTATACGATTCAGGTTGAGCTACAGATTTTGCATGACATCAGGGAAGCGCAAAGAACTGATCCCTATATCCATGAGTTGAGGATTAAGGCCCAGAACGGCCAGTCTGATGATTTCTCCGTTTATTCGGATGGATGTTTTCGTTTTCGAGGGAGATTAGTGGTTCCGAACCTGATTGAATTGAAAGAGACCATTATGAATGAAGCGCATTGTAGTCGGTACAGTGTGCATCCAGGCGAGAGGAAGATGTATCATGTCTTGAAGTCTCACTATTGGTGGGCAGGTATGAAAAGCGACATCTCTGGTTTTGTTGCTCGATGTCTGAATTGCCAGCAGGTCAAGGCTGAGAGAATGAGACCTGGTGGTTTTCTGCAGAGTTTAGAGGAGCCCCAATGGAATTGGGAGCACATCTCCATGGATTTCGTGACTCATCTACCTCGATCGAGCAGAGGATGCGATACTATTTGGGTTGTGATTGATAGACTTTCGAAATCAGCCCATTTCATTCCCTATGATGTGAGGTGCTCTATGAAGAAAATGGCGAAGCTGTACATCGACGAAGTGGTTAGATTTCATGGAGTTCCGGTTTCGATAGTGTCCGATAGAGATCCGAGGTTCACCTCTCGATTTTGGAAGAGTCTGCAGGCAGCGACGGGTTCGAGATTGGCTATGAGTATGGCCTATCACCCAAAGACAGACGGACAGTCTGAGCGGACTATCCAGACTTTAGAGGATATGCTGCGTGCAATTGTGATGGATTTCAGCGGTGGCTGGCAGGATTCGCTATCCTTGATTGAGTTTTTGTATAACAAAATCTACCAGGTGACTATCGGAATGGCTCCGTTTGAGGCGTTGTATGGTCGAAAGTGCAGATCCCCGATTTGTTGGGAAGAAGTTGGTGAGAGACAGCTTTCTACACCGGAGTTTGTTCAGCACATGAAGGATCAGATTGATTTGATTCGGAGTAGAATGAAAGCTGCTCAAGACAGTTTCTCTAGCTATGCTAATAGAAGACGTCGACCGTTAGAGTTTGAGGTTGGCGATCGTGTGTTTCTCAAGATTTCTCCTTTCAAGAGTGTTATGCGATTCAGGTTTAAAGGCAAATTGGCTCCCAGATTCGTTGGTCCTTTTGAGATTGTTGAACGGATTGGACAGTTGGCTTATAGATTTAGGCTGCCCGAGGAGTTAGCAGCGATGCATGATGTCTTTCATGTGTCTATGTTGAGAAAATATGAGCCAGATTCTTCCCATGTTTTGAGAACTGACAAAGTTGAACTGGATTCTGCCTTGAGCTATGTCGAATATCCGGTGCAGATTCTGGATAGGAAGGAGAAGCAACTGAGAAACAAGATAATTCCGTTGGTGATGGTCCAATGGAGCAAGCATGGCCGAGAAGAAGCAACCTGGGAAGTTGAGGAGAAGATGAGACAAGACTGGCCTCATCTGTTTGAGCACAGATCGTGTAGATTTTTCCAGGTAAATTTCTGGTTTTTGCTTCGAATTTGAGTAGCTGTTTGTGTTGATTTGAATGTTTGATTGTTTCTGCCTTGGACTTTGATTTCGAGGGCGAAATCTCTTAAGGTGTGGAGAATGTGAGGAATCAGATTTCAAGATTTGTGATTAATCAGATTTTGGAGTAGGATTAGTCACGAGAATTAAGATTTTTGATTTCTGGAATTTCGGATTTTTAGTGAAATCTGATTTGAGGAATTTCAGATCTGTAGTTGGAGTTGTCTAGATTTTAGTTCGGGTTGATCGGGTGAAATCTGGTCGCGATTTGAAGTTGATTTTGTTAGATTTAGATATAAATCTATTTTTCCTTAGCGTTGCGTGAAGTGCCGCGAGAATGGAGTAAAACGGTGTCGTTTGGTGAAGTCTGGATGGTCGAGAGTGGCGCGGGAGTTAAGCGCTTACATTTCGTAATTTCAGATGTCAACGCTGGTCAACGGCACTGTAGCGGGTGATCGTTGGATTGAGAGATCTGGTTTCATTGTACAGAACGCGGGTGATAGTTCGCGTGAAGAGATCTGCTGACGTAAGAAGATTTCACGTGCTAGTCAACATGTAGAGTTGACGTCTGCTGGAGAGCGCTTAGTCGAGAGATCTGTTTCGCTGAGCGACGTCGTTTGGATTAGTGGCTACGTCGTTGTTTAGCATTATGCGTTGCTAAGGCGTAGAGATCTGTTGTGTTGAGCGCTAAGATCTGTTTTGAGTGAAGCGACGTCGTTCATTTAAGTTGCTGCATCGTCGTTTTGGAGTCCTCAGAGTTTAGCGTGTTTTGTATTGCGCGAGCGAGAGGTCTGGTGGTTTTTGGCGTTGTGGAGAGATCTGTTTTACCGAAACGCTGTCGTTTTGATTTTAGCGCGAGCGTTTTGAATTAACGTTGTGAAGTCTATTTGATTGTAAGCGCTGGTTTGAGGAATCTGGTTGAAGCTATCTCTTGATGCAGAGATCTGTTTTTGTCAGTGTTTGATTTAGACAGTAGCCATTGAATTGAGGAATAAATAGAAGTGTCGAACTACACTTAGAATATTTTTCAACCCGTCATTTCATATCTCCTCTGTTGAAACCCTCGACTTGCTACTGTTCACCGTAGCTTTCCACCGCAAATTCCCGTCGCTTCCAGCCTCTGTTTTTGGCAATCTTGGTGGCGTTGGACTCCCCTAGCTTAGCTCTTTCGATTGCTACCCATCTTAGACCTTGAATTAACGCTGAATTTCGAAGCGTGGAGTGCTAGCGTTCGAAGTTTTTGGGAGAAACTTGTGCCGTGTTTTCCTCCTGCTAGCGTGAACTTCTGGGTGAGCATCCTTTGTTGTTTTGAGCTTTGTTCTTGTAGTTAAGGCATGCGTAGACTTGTAGAACTAGAGTGGAGTTCTGACCGTAGGCTATGATACTTAGAAGTTCAGATTTGAACTAGAATTAAGGTGATTTGTGAGGCTCTGTGGCAGATTTGAAATCGCAGGAAGTGTCTGCCGTGAATTGCAAAGCTAGGAGAAAGCTGGTTGCTGGCCGTGAGTTCTGCCGTGCCTTTTTGTGAAATATGTGAAGTAGAATTTGTGGAATTGAGGTACGAATCGTGCAGCCTTAGCAGCTTTAGGCTTGAACATGTTTGAACTAGAATTAAGGTGATTTGTGAGGCTCTGTGGCAGATTTGAAATCGCAGGAAGTGTCTGCCGTGAATTGCAAAGCTAGGAGAAAGCTGGTTGCTGGCCGTGAGTTCTGCCGTGCCTTTTTGTGAAATATGTGAAGTAGAATTTGTGGAATTGAGGTACGAATCGTGCAGCCTTAGCAGCTTTAGGCTTGAACATGCTATGATTGATTTTGTGAGACTTGCTACTGTGTTTTACGTGAAACTGAGATGTTGAATTGATTGATATATGTTCTGTTTTACGTATTGTGCATTGTATGCATTGAGCATTGATATTGATTGGCATACATGCATACATATTGAGCCTTGAAAGATTAATTTGATGACCTGATTGGGTGCCACGTTGTGACTGGCCGATGATGAGTTGTGCCCGAAAAGTCCAATGCTATCATCGGAGTGGTGACTACCGGATTCGAGTGTCTACCACCGAGCTATGATGGGCTGACGTGCCCCGATGATCACGGACCGATGATTTCCACCGGCTGATTGGCTGTGCGTGGTATAGAGGCTTGATTTGATTTGCCAGTTGATGGACTGGTCTAGCTATCCGATCCTTTGATAGACTTCATGCATTCATGACATCGATTTATAGTATGTTGCATGTTTAGATGATTTGATAGCTCTTCGTACTGAGGCTTGACCTCGTATTTGTTTCCTGCTTTTGTGTCTTGGGTCTGTGTTACCCATTTGCAGGATCTTCAGGTAGCCAGGCTGGACAGAGTGGAGGTTCAGCTGGTCGATCCCCTTTCCCATGAGTCCCTGTTATATTTATGATATGTACTGAACCGGAGGATGCCCCGGGTTTTTGTGTATTGGGGATCTTTATTCGATTTGAATTGTTGTTGTTACCTGATTGTATAAGTTTTAGTTAACTTATATTTTGATTATCGATATTTTGAATTTATATTTTTACGTTCAGGCCTAAATGATTTCGAAAAATTTTTAAGCCCTGATTTTATGCTTCCGTGTTTATGCATTTATTTAGTGTCAATTGTGAGTAATTAGCACGGGGCCTGACACATATTGTATATCACCTAGGATTGGACCTAGATCCATGCTTGGCAACCATGGACCGCATAGCTCTCAGTTATCGATCATCCCTGTTATATATGTGATATATATATGTTGAATTCACATATTTTAAATTTGATTTAAATTTATGTAGACTAAATTTCAAAATTAAAATCCCTCATTTTAAATTTGATTTCAAATTGATATCAATATTAATTTTCCTACCTTCCATCAATAATCGGTGTACGTCGATGCTACCCGCATACATAGCCCGGATCATATTATTAGGGGGTTTAGTGTGCCGAAAAGCTGTGCACGTCATTGACACTTGTTGTGAGTTGGATGGACTCCCATGACGTTGGCTCATATTATTGGGGACGTCATGGAGATCGTCCATTACAACTCAATATTGATGGGTCATCTTGACACGTGATAGTAATCGGTGTCTTATTATTGGGCCCTTACTGGACGTAAGGTCAATACATGGAGGTTGCACCTGTTGCAATTGGGCTCTACCTTTTAGGATCATGGTTGGCTGATATTATTTGGGACTGTGATTTCTAAATTGGACTCTGTGTACCCACTAAGGAAACTGGCTTTACCGATTTCATTAGAGTGTTGTGAAATTGTTAAAATAGTGGGAGGGTAATTCATGAAATTAAAAGACCTTGTTTTATGTCTTAGCGTTTTTTTCATGAATAGTCTGTATGCATGTCTATTTTCCTTTCAGTATAAACTGCTATCTATCATGTCTTCGATAAAAAATAAATTTGCTGCTATACTGGATAGCAACAAGTTCAATGTCACTAACTACCAAGATTGGCTGTGAAATCTCAAGATTACCTTGGCTTCGGTGAAGCTTCTCTACACGTTAGAGAAGAGCCCTCCGAAGGATGCCCCTGCCAATGCCAGTCCTGAGGAGCTAGCAAATTGGAAAATGGTGGGACGATGAGCTTAAAGATCTTTGCTATATTATGTCTTCCATGTCCAACGAATTGCAGCGGCGATTCGAGGAGATGGGGTATGCTGCTGCCATACACCTTCACCTCAAGAAGATGTATGGGGAGAACTCCCGGACTGAGAGGTTCACCACTGTCAAAGAGCTTATGACGAGCCGCATACACGAGGGACTTTGGTCCGTGAGCATGGGGTCCGTATGATTGGGCTCATTGAAAAGCTAGTGGGCCTCGAAATCTTGCTTCCACATGAGCTGTCTATGGATTTGCTTCTCCTCTCCCTCCCTGCTGCATTCGACCCATTTGTGGTCAACTTCAATATGAACAAGCTGGATGACACTCTTGAACAGATGGTAAACATGATTGTCGTGTTTGAGGGGACCATAACAAGGGACAAGCCCGTCCTCCTTTTGGGCTCTTCTTCATCTGTGAAGAATGGGCCCAAGCGCAAGGGTAAGAAGCATTCTGCCCCTGCGAAGGAGGAGAATCCCACCAAGAAGCCCAAGGCAAGGGCTCCGAAGCCGAACAAGTCTGAGGATGTTTCTCACCTGTGAGGACTGTGATTAGCCAAGGAGATTAGTGGCTTAATCAGTCCAGGTTATTGGCTAACAAATAAATATAGATCAGCTTGAGGAGCATCCGTTAAGAGGGAACAGATCGGACACGAACTGGTTCTAGGGTTGATGCTAAGCTGATGGAAGGAGCTGCATCGGATTTAAATTCAGATCAGCACCGATGTAATTTTTCTAGATGCTTCGTGCTGACCCAGAGATGCAAGCTGGTAGGGTTGAGCTGGTTCAGTGTGTGAAAATGATCAAGCGATTGGCGCTAGTGTGCTGGGTAGTACAAGAGCTGGACCAGCTTGAATGAGAGCTGGAAGTTGAGCACTGTGTTGTGCTGGGTTGTGGAGATGCTGCTGGTGCAAGAACTAGTCCAGTGCAGTGCTCAGAGCTTATAGCAGTTAGCATTCAGCGCTGAGCTGACGGGTTGATTTACTGTGCTATATTTAGCCATGCCGGGAACGCGAACTAATGTTGTTGAAGCATAAAGCAGCACAGTGCAACGCTCTGAGCTGAGGGCAGTTTAGGTTATAGATGTAAGCTGGATGCAACTTCGGGGGTTACGTAAGCCGTAAGCTGAGTTGGGTTGACCATCATGAGCTGATTTATGTATGTTCTTTGACACTTAGGTGCGTGAGCTAATATGGAAGCTCTGTGATCTGGAGGAGACAGCGAAAGCTGAATAGCGCATCCCAAACTGTTTTGGGAATAACAGAGTAGCAACGAGCAATTTAGGGGTTTTGCTGTCAGAGCATAAGCTGGGTTCAGCTTAGGAAAGAACTGGTTGTAGTTATCAGAATGGACGAGAGCTGTTGAAGGTTCCAGCTTTGGAGAGAACTGTCCAGTACGTGTAATCTGTTCAGTGCGTAATCTGGACTATTGTTGCGAGCGGTACTACTGTGAATACTGTGAGCTGTTCCAGGCTTAAGCGCTGCGAACTGATAGCATCATGGGCTATTGTGGCTGCTGTAAGCTGGATAGGGTATCCAGAGCTGAATTTCAGGGAGGCGGTCTGATGAGATGGTGTAAGCTGTCTGGTAGAGCTGTGCGGTTTACCCTGTGCTGAGCTGGTGTGACCTGCTCTACTGTTCCTCGCGCAAGCTGTTTTGTGGACAGTTTTGGGTGAGAGCTGAGAGTGGTCCCGTAAGGTGGTCTGTGCGTGTGCGCGTGCTGATTTGTACGCTGGGAAATATATACAATGCAGAAGCCTGATCTGTGTATGACACTATAGATGTGACCTGAGCGGAATTGTTTTGTTAGCTTGAAGGAATTTTCTACCGTAAGCTGTTCTGGAGATTACAGCCTTGAGGAGAATAGTTCTGGGATTTCCAGTGTGTGTGTAAGCTAGATTTAGCTTAGAAGGGTTCTGGATGCTCTTATTTGAAGGAACATATTTCTAGAGGTGGCACTATGCTGATTGGTAGAATCAGCTTCGTGTGAAATCTGTGGGTAGTGGTCAGTTTTGATGAGAACTGATCGTACTTATCCAGAGCTGGAGTAATACCCGAGAGCTGAATGGAGTTTACGAACTGAAGGGTACGTGAGAGATGAACAGCATCCCAAAAGCTGATCAGATGAGAGCTGAATGGTTGTGCGTGCTGAGCTGCATGCGTGAGCTGATACAGTGCAGAAAGCTAGCCTAATTGTAAGCACTGTAGAGCAAAGGGGTAGATTAAGTAGATATGTATAGTTGACTATGGACCAACACTTAGTCATTTTACACCTCACGATATTTATTCTCTCTCGATAATTCTCTCTAGAAACCCTAGATAGCATTGTTCATCCGAGACCTCATTTTGATTTCGGAAGTTTGGCCGACTGGTTTTGAGCAAGGCTGCTAGAGCTAGAGCATCTGTCCGAGAGCTTTAACCTCGTACCATTTGGAGGCCTATAGCGAAGAAATAGAGATGTCGACGAAAGCTGAAATGTTAGAGCTTTAGCAGTTCCAGTTGAGCTGAGCTTCTTTGAGGTAACTGAAGGTCCTAGTGTTGATTTCAGCCCTTATATATCTGTATTTGGGCTATGATCTGAGCTTAGCCGTAGAGCTTGAGCTGGCTAACCTTAGAGGTTTAGGCCGTGAGCTATTTGAACGTGAGTGTGCGCTGATTCATGTATATATTTTGAGATCCGTAGCTCTCACGAGTTTTGATCTGTATTGGTGGCCGGAGCTGTTGTCCGAGAGCTAGGGTGGGGGAAGAGAGCATTTCTATTGCAGCCGTGAGCTTGGATTGAGGTTGCGGTAAGATCTGCATAAGGTACTTATTGAGCTTATACTTACAGCTTTGAGATAGGCAGGGAAATCTATTTATGCGTGCTATCTAGCTGTGCCGTGTGTGTCAAGTTGTAGCCTAAGCTGGTTTGCTTTGTAGGCTGATTCTTTAAGCTGCTATGAGTATTACCTGCTGTTCTTTATGTCGTGCTGTTATGTTGGTATATGATTGTATGATGTAGCATGTGATTTGTTAATTTGGCAAACATACCCATCATGTTGATCATGTAATGAATCTGCATAGCATATCGAGCTCCTCCTTTGTGACCTGTGTGCTATTCTGTAAGTTGAGCTTATGCCCCTTTGTTACATTTTTCTAGTCGTTGTCGCTGTTGAGCTCCTCTGTGATCTGTTGTTGGCCATACCCTGTTAGCGAGCTCCCTCGTTATATTCTGCTAGCCTTTTTGTGTTGCGGGCTCTACTTGTTATCCTCTGCTGGCTTTGTGTGCTAATCTGTTTGTACCAGGAAGCTTGTTTATGGGTTAATTGAGGACGAGCGGGTAGCTACCGTGCTCCTCTTCTCCCTGCTATTGGGTGTTTGCCGCTGTGAGACGAGTGGATAGCTACCACGCTCTCATGAGTGGTGCACAGCGGGTTGAGTTGTTGTATCTTTGCTTCTGGTACTGCGTGTTGAGACGAGTGGATAGCTATCACGCTCTCACATGCTCTGTGGCCACTATTTTTTATACTTTCAGCCATAGAGTTGTTCTGCGAGCCTTGTACCTCCGGCTGTTGAGCTGTTCCTGCGAGCTTTGTTTCCTCCAGCTGTTGGTTCGTTTCTATGCATGTTTTATTCCCAGCTGTTGAGTGGATCCATGAGCTCCGATAGTGCATTGTACCTTTATTCATGCAGTGCATGCCTGATTTGATTAGCTGTATGAGTTGCTCTTTGTACTGAGGTTTGACCTCGTTTACTTTTCCTCTTGGGGATGCTTTGGCTGTGTGTTGGCCATTGCAGAACTTTGCAGGCAGATCAGCTGGTCAGAGTGTTGAGTCAGCTGATGGAGTTCCAGGCGTTGAGTTCCTAGTTATTTATATATATATGCTGTATCGAGTCGTTACCAGGGGATTCCCTGTGTATTTGTTGTTGTTGATGATTCGATTAGAGTTGCATGTATATTCTTATTGTGGTTTCTTTCTGCTGACTTTTGAGTTAAAGTCCATATTTTGAGTTTGAACTTATTTTGAATGAGATATGTTTTAGTGTGGCCAAAAGAAAACTTTTATCCACTTTTTAAGCTTCCATGATTTTCTTGATTAGTCTCTGATTAAGAGCACCGGGCCTGATATTTTGGTATCAGACCTTAAACTGGGATAAGCTCGATTATTTTTCTATCACACTCGAGTCTAGGCACAGTAATTCTCCTCCTGTATGCGCTTGACTATTCGATTTCCTGCTTTGTTGTGCTTACCTTTGTGTGCCTCTGAGATGCCACTGAGTAGTGGTAGAGGTAGAGATTGTAGGAAGATTGTAGTCGAGCCTTGAGTTTCATATAGTGAGGAGGATGTTTCTGAGACGCGAGTTCTTTGAGACGTCGTACGCGACAGTCCGAGACCAAGGTTGAGCTTTTGACTCGATGAGTTGATGATGTGGAGCTGGTTTGATTAGATTTCAGTGGTCGTATCCCCTACCTTCATTGGTGCTGAAGGTTATTTTGCAGGCGAGGGATGGTTTGAGCACATGGTGGATTAGTTTGACCTGTACAGTATGAGGATGAGACGAGATTGAGTTTGACGACGTCCTAGTTGAGGATGTTGACTGGACAACATGCTAATGATTTGCTGCAGGAGAGATCGCAGGTATTTTATTTGTCTTCGGATTTTCATCTGTTAGTTTTGTGTTGTCACGAGACCATCACACGTTTTTTTCGGCATGATTGTGTCGGACTGTGGGTTGAGTCTACCCCACCTTGTTCGTGTGATGCGGTGTCTTTTGATCCTCCTGCCGGTGAGAGTTAGAATGTCCCGTGCGATAGTATCGACTTGTATGGCGAATCTGAGGAGAAGGCGCCGGTAGTTATTTTCCGTTGATCTTTAGTTCCGGATGTTCCTCGGGATGAGGTTTCTAGATTTTTGCATAGAGAGAGAGAGATCATTTTCAGCCTTGAGTTGGTGCCTGGGTTTGCTCCGATCTTTAGAGTCTCTTTACCGGTGTGCCCCTGCCGTGTTGAAGAGTATTCGACAATATCCAGGCCGATGCTACGGATGACCCGTGAGTTCAAGAATAGTGCTTGGAGAAGTGGATATGAGTGTATCCATCAAGCGCTGGTGTTGAGCTGTTTTGTGCAACATGCGAGGCCTTGGAGTCGAAGAAAGCTATATTAGCTTGGAGATGATCTTCTGACGTGAATTGCGAGCTGAATTTAGGCTCTGGTGAGCTGAGTTATGCTATCCGACTTGGTAGCGTGTAATTGTGGTCTACTTGGAGTGGAGCTTTCAGCTTGAGGCAAGCTGGACGTTTCGAGCTGAGTAACAACTTAGAGTTCTGGCAGATTGTTGCCTGTGCCAGTCCGAGTCGACAGTGTAGTTGAGTAAGCTAAACTGTGCTGGAGTCAGCTTATAGCATGCTTGACTACTGTGACAGGTTTCCTTTAAATAAGATGACGAGGTGGTACGTCAACCATGGAGATTTTGGAAGGCATGTTACGAGCTGTAATTTTTTATTTTGATGGTGGTTGATAGAAATTCCTTGCTTTTGGTGGAGCTTTGGTGTTGTTTTAGTGACAAAGTGATGTTCTGCATGACATCCTTTGAAGTGTTGCAAGGTAAGAAGTGCAGATTTGGTTTATTAACTGGAAGAGTTGAGGAAAATCAGTGGTCTTCACCAGCAGTTGTGCAGCAGGTGGGGGACCAAGAAGATCTGACTTGATCAAGAGCAAAGGATGTATTTGATCACTAAGCCAGTATGTACCTTGTAGTGCAAAAGGCTTGCATTGTGATTATGATTCTTCTGAGTTTTTGAGTGCTCCTTGAGAGTGGAAGCTCAAGACTAGAGATATAGTTACCCTTTTACCTCATTCGGGTTGAGATTGTAATAAGATTTCGGGTAATAGTAGGTTGACGGTTGAAGTTCGTCCCTGCTAAGTTTCTTTAGTGCAGCTAAAGTTTGCAGAAGATGTCGAAGTTGTACATCGACCTTGCGGTGATTTCGCATGATGCACCGATTTTGACTGTGTCCGGCAAGGATTTTTGAGTTACTTCCTGATGTAGGAAGCGCTTTCAGGTAACTTTCCGCATACCAACCTAACCATATGGCCAATCTGAGTGGATCAGGTAGCTTTTAGCATTATCCTACGAGCTATTGTGATAGCTTTTGAGTAGAAGATCGTGCATTTTTCAAGTTTTTTTCTTTTCAGACCGTTTTGAAAGAATGAAGAAAGGGTGAGGTAGCTCCTAAAGTCATCGGTCCTTACAAACTTTTGAGCAAATTAGCTCTTTTTACGTGCAGTTTGTGGATGCCAGCGGAGTGTTGTTGATGCATGATGAGTTTTCATGTGTTTAAGCTGAGGAAGCGCAAACCAGATATTTCTATGTGTTGAGGACTGGTGGAGTTGAGCTGAAGAAAACCCTGTTCGGTATTGTTTATCCAATGAGAGTCTGGACAGAGAGGAGAAATCATTGAGGTGCAGACCTTACCTTGGGTATCGGTGCACAAGAGTTAGTGTGTTGGAGAATGTGTTTACTTGAGTGGTGGCAACCTAGAGAAGGCATGAGTAGCCTCATCTTCTTTTGAGTGTCGAGTTCTCTCCTATGTTCGGTTGGTGCTTCGTTTGTTTCCAGTCTGTGTGGTTACTTAATTTGGTGTTTACAGACTGTTGTACTTGATTTTGAGGACAAAATCTCTTAAGTAGGGGAGAATGTGAGGACTATAACTAGCCAAGGAGATTAGTGGCCTAATCAGTCTGGGTTAGTGGCTAACAAATCGGTATAGATCAGCTTGAGGAGCATCCGTTAAGAGGGAACAGCTCAGACACGAGCTGGTTCTAGGGTTGATTCTAAGCTGATGGAAAGAGCTACATCGGATTTAAGTTCAGATCAACACCGATGTAAGTTGTCCGGATGCTTCATGCTGACCCCAGAGATGAAATCTGGTCTTAGGGTTGAGCTGGTTGAGTGTGTGCAAATGGTGGATTGATCAAGTTGTTGGCGCTAGTGTGCTGGGTAGTACACAAGCTGGACCAGCTTGAATGCGAGCTGGAATTTGAGCACTGTGTTGTGCTGGGTTGTGGAGCTGCTGCTGGTGCAAGAACTAGTCCAGTGCAGTGCTCAGAGCTGATAGCAGTTAGGATTTAGCGGTGAGCTGACGGGTTGATTTCTTGTGCTGTATTTATCCATGCTGGGCACGCTAACTGATGTTGTTGCAACGTAAAGCAGCACAGTGCAACGCTATGAGCTGAGGGCAGTTTAGGTTATGGATATAAGCTGGATGCAGCTTCGGGGGTTACGTATGCCGTAAGCTGAGTTGACCCTTGTGAGTTGGGTTGACCATCAACAGCTGATTTATGTACGTGCTTTGACAATTAGGTGCGTGAGCTGATATGGAAGCTCTGTGATCTAGAGGAGACAGTGAAAGCTGAATAGCGCATCGCAAACGTATAGCTGAGTTGACCCTTGTGAGTTGGGTTGACCATCAACAGCTGATTTATGTACGTGCTTTGACAATTAGGTGCGTGAGCTGATATGGAAGCTCTGTGATCTAGAGGAGACAGTGAAAGCTGAATAGCGCATCGCAAACTATTTTGGGAATAACAGAGTAGCAACGAGCAATTTAGGGGTTTTGCTGTCTGAGCATAAGCTGGGTTCAGCTTAGGAAATAACTGGTTGTAGTTATGAGACTGGACGAGAGCTGTTGAAGGTTTCAACTTTGGAGAGAACTGTCCAGTACGTGTAATCTATTCAGTGCATAATCTGGACTATTGTTGTGAGCGGCACTACTGTTAATACTGTGAGCTGTTCTAGGCTTAGGCGCTGCGAACTGATAGCATCACGAGCTATTGTGGCTGTTGTAAGCTGTATAGGGTATCCATAGCTGAATTACAGGGAGGCGGTCTGATCTAAGTTTGTGTAAGCTGTCTGGTAGCGCTGTGCGGTTTACCCTGTGCTGAGCTGGCGTGACCTGATCTACTGTTCCTAGTGCAAGATGTTGTGTGGACAGTTTTGGGTGAGAGCTGAGTGTGGTCCCGTAAGCTGGTCTATGCAAGTGCACGTGTTGATTTGTATGATGGGCAGTATAAGTGCAGAAGCCTAAGCTGTGGATGACACTGTAGATGTGACCTGAGCGGAATTGTTTTGTTAGCTTTAAGGAATTTTCTACTGTAAGCTGTTCTGGAGATTACAACCTTGAGGAGAACAGTTCTGGGATTTCCAGTGTGAGTGTAAGCTGGATTTAGCTTAGAAGGGTTCTGGATGCTCTGATCTGAAGGAGCAGATTTCGAGAGGTGGCACTATGCTGATTGGCAGAATCAGCTTTGGGTGAAAGCTGTGGGTAGTGGTCAGTTTTGATGAGAACTGATCGTACTTCTCCTGAGCTGGAGTAATACCCGAGAGCTGAATGGAGTTTGCGAACTGAAGGGTACGTGAGAGCTGAACAGCATCCCAAAAGCTGATTAGATGAGAGCTGAATGGTCGTGCATGCTGAGCTGCATGCGTGAGCTGATACAGTGCCGAAAGCTGAGCCGAATTGTAAGCACTGTAGAGCAGACATGGGTAGAGTAAGTAGATATGTATAGTTGACCATGGACCAACACTTAGTCATTTTACACCTCAAGATATTTATTCTCTACCGATAATTCTCTCTAGAAACCCTAGCTAGCACTGTTCATCCGAGACCTCATTTTGATTTTGAGAGTTTGGCCGACTGGTTTTGAGCTAGGGTGCTAGAGCTGGAGCATCTATCCGAGAGCTTTAACCTCGTACCAGTTTTGAGGCCTATAGCGAAGAAATAGAGAAGTCGACGAAAGCTGAAATGTTCGAGTTTTAGCAGTTCCAGTTTAGCTGAGCTTCGTTGAGGTAATTGAAGGTCCTAGTGTTGATATCAGCCCTTATATATCTGTATTTGGGCTATGATCTGAGCTTAGCAGTAGAGCTTGAGCTGGCTGACCTTAGAGGTTTAGGCCGTGAGCTGTTTGAACGTGAGTCTACGCTGATTCACATAGATATTTTGCAGATCCGTAGCTCTCTCGAATTTTGATCTGTATTGGTGGCCGGAGCTGTTGGCCGAGAGCTAGGGTGTGGGCAGAGAGCATTTCTATTGCAGCCGTGAGCTTGGATTGAGGCTGTGGTAAGATCTGCATAAGGTACGGATTGAGCTTATACTTACAGCCTTGAGATAGGAATGGAAATCTGTTTATGCGTGCTGTCTCGCTGTGACATGTGTGTCATATTGTAGCCTAAGCTGGTTTGCTTTGTAGGCTGATTCTTTAAGCTGATATGCATATTACCTGCTGTTCTTGATGTAGTGCTGTTATGTTGGTATATGATTGTATGATGTAGCATGTGATTTCTTAATTTGTCAAACGTACACATCATGTTGATCCTATAATGCATTTGCATAGCATATCGAGCTCCTCCCTTGTGACCTGCGTGTTATTCTGTGAGTTGAGCTTATGCCTCTTTGTTACCTTTTGCTAGCCTTTGCTACTTTTGAGTTCCTCTGTGATCTGTTGTTGGACGTACCCTGTAAGCGAGCTCCCTCGTAATATTCTGCTAGCCTTTTCGTGTTTGCGGGGCGTTCCTTGTTATCCTCTGCTGGCTTGCATGCTAATCTGTATGTACATTGTATGATGTAGCATGTGATTTCTTAATTTGTCAAACGTACACATCATGTTGATCCTATAATGCATTTGCATAGCATATCGAGCTCCTCCCTTGTGACCTGCGTGTTATTCTGTGAGTTGAGCTTATGCCTCTTTGTTACCTTTTGCTAGCCTTTGCTACTTTTGAGTTCCTCTGTGATCTGTTGTTGGACGTACCCTGTAAGCGAGCTCCCTCGTAATATTCTGCTAGCCTTTTCGTGTTGCGGGCGTTCCTTGTTATCCTCTGCTGGCTTGCATGCTAATCTGTATGTACCAGGAAGCATGTAGATGGGTTTATTGAGGACGAGAGGCTTGCTACCATTCTCCTCTTCTCCCTGCTGTTGGGTGTTTGCCACTGTAAGACGAGTGGATAGCTACCACGCTCTCATGAGTGGGGCACAATGGGTTGATTTGTTGTATCTATGCTTCTGGTACTGCGTGTTGAGACGAGTGGATAATTACCATGCTCTCACATGCTCCGTGGCCACTATTGTTTATCCTTTCAGCCATAGAGTTGTTCTGCGAGCCTTGTACCTCCGGCTGTTGAGCTGTTCCTGCGAGCTTTGTTTCCTCCAGTTGTTGGTTCGTTTCTGTGCATGTTGTATTCCCTGCTGTTGAGTGGATCCATGTGGCCCGATAGTGCATTGTACCTTTATTCATGCAGTGCACGACATGACATGTTCCATGCCTGATTTGATTAGCTATATGAGTTGCTCTTCGTACTGAGGTTTGACCTCGTTTACTTTTCCTCTTGGGACTTCTTTGGCTGTGTGTTGGCCATTGCAGGCCTTTGCAGGTAGATCAGCTGGTTAGAGTGTTGACTCAGCTGATGGAGTTCCTGGCGTTGCGTTCCCAGTTATTTATATATATGTTGTATCGAGTCGTTACCGAGGGATGCCCTGTGTATTTGTTGTTGTTGTTGATTCGATTAGAGTTGCATGTATATTTTTATTGTGGTTTGTTTATGCTGACTTTTGAGTTAAAGTCATATTTTTAGTATGAACTTATTTTGAATGAGGTATGTTTCAGTCAGGCTAAAAAAAAATTTATCCACTTTTTAAGCTTCCGTGAGTTGCTTGATTAATCTCTGATTAAGAGCACCGGGCCTGACACCACCATTTCCACAAGCCTGGGCATTGGAGGAGGAACTGTCGGGATTACCTCGAGCAGTTGTGAACTGCAAAAGGTATAGTCTACATTGAAATAAATATTTTTCTTAACTCGACTTCTTGGGTACTTGATACCGGATGTGTATCTCATATCTGCAATGACTTGCAGGTAATGACAAGAATTAGACGTCTTAGGGAGGGTGAGACCCACTTTAGGCTGGGAAACGGAGCAAGGATTGCGGCCGTAGCGATAGGATATGTGTATTTATTTCTTCATTCAATTGTTAAGTTGTTATTGAAAGATGTTTTATTTGTTCATGAATTAATAAAGAACATTGTTTCCTTTTTTTATGCTTGATAGTGATGGATCTTCTTGTCATTTTGCTAATTCGATTTGTAATATTTACAAGAATGAATGTTTAATTGAAATTTGGGAACGCGAAAACAATCTATAAAACTTAAAATTGAGATAGGTTCCAACTCACGATGTGGAACACATACAACAACAATAAAAAGAAAATATTATAGTCTGAACCCGGCACAACTTTGGCATGCTATGCTAGGTCATATTTACTTAAAGAGGATGAACAAGTTGGTTAGGAGCGACATGTTTAATATGTCTTATATTATCTCCTTACCAAATTGTGAGTCCTGTCTCAAAGGAAAAATGATAAAATTACCCTTCAAGTGAAATCTTGAACGTGCTCAAGACCTATTGGATTTTATCCATACTGATGTGTGTGGCCCGCTTAGCATTGGTACTAAGTCTGGTCGCACCTACTTTATCACCTTTACTCGAAACGTCATTGAGAATCTACATGATAAGTGCCTCACTTTTGACTCGTTTACCGACTCAGTTGAGGTCATCAGGTGACGGGATTGGGTGAGGTCCCGATGCATGTAGGAGTCGATGCTTCGTTGTCGAGGATTCACCGCTCGCCCTTGTGCATGGATATCCTATGCCATCTGAGGAGATAATAGTGTGACAAATATCTAGCCAGAGTACTAGATATGTGTTAGGTAAATGGGTTTACCTAGTCGCACATGCGATGTCAATATTTAATCTCCAATATGTATGCATGGCTATCGAATCTATAGCGACTCTCGATTTACCAATGGTCGTTGATTCAATCGGGATATTTGAGCTGAAAGGACCGTACTTTATGCTAACCATGACCAAGTGGTTCTTGCAGGCACTATCATTGATACCTAGGTAAAGGGAAAGAACCCCTTAAGCAGAAGGAAACAATTAAGGGCAGGCCACATCTCGAGCATTACTCTTTAATTTGTGCAGACATCGATCTGCTTGTGAAATTGAGAACACAAGTGATAGACGAAGTTGACCAATTCTTTAATTCTTTCAGCTTGAAGAAATTGGCGACTAAAAATATAGAGGATATGACCAAGAAAGAGGAGCAAGTTCTGTATTGGGGAGAAGCAGAGTCAACCCTAGTAGCTATTCAACGGAAAGGGTACATACTGTTGAAATATAGAGAAATTTTTGTGAGAAAATTCCTAGAATCGTGGAAGAAAAATTTTGTGCCTGGTGACGGATCTTCTGCTACTGATCTTAAGGTCATAGCCATGCTTTCCGATCTTCATTTGTTTGTTTTGGAAGAGTTGAAGGAGCAGGCAATAGCACACAGTCTTACATGGACAAAGACGTGCTACTCAAAAATCTTTGAAGGGCACACTCGTGATCGTGGGGCAGTCATTGCCAGAAACAACACCAGCACTCCATCCAAATGCTGGATTCGAACGATGATTCGTGTTGATGGAGTGTGGGCTGTTGAACCATGTGCCGATCACTGGGTGAAGATGTTAGAGTAGATGCCCAACTAGCCAACTTGTGGCGTGTGGGTTTATAGACTCTTGTATATGACAACATTTATATATGATATTCGCATTTATCCATATGGCATTCTTTACTTTCATTGTGTGTATGATGATTTACAATTGCGTTGAGTAAGACCTAGAATACACTAAAGTGTATGTTAGATGTGATAGTGGGTATGACGGCTATCATGAAACACATCTAATAGTCACTGTGTATTCTGAACATGTTCCTAGTCGATTGGGTCGTCAGTCCGGAATTGTGATTCCGGAGCCACAATGGTTGTGGGCCCACGGCTAGCTGTATCCCTGAACCATTGAGGGTCACACAAGTACTGGATTCGAGATTCCCGCACGGATACTCAGCTCAATGTGTTGAGCATATGAAGAGGATTTTGGGAGTGCGACTTCCTAAAAGGTCAACAGAGGTCAAATCGTGATTTGCCGATGTTGTGGGGCAAAACGGTCATTTTGCACTGGGGTTCTGAAAAACGGTTTTTCAGATCATAGCACTCAGTTTTGGAACTTGAGTCGATCGGTCCGATCTGATCGGAGATCGGAGTTATAATGAAGTCTCGGTGATGGGGATGAACTGAATGTTCATCCGTTGGACCCGAGCCCGTTGGGCCGGTCCAAGTCCATCCTTAATTCTATTTAATTAAGCCTAAACCTAGACTTCAACATACTAGACTCAAAACCCTAAACCTAGAGCACTAATAGCCGCCGCCCTTCCTCTCCTCCCCTCACGCCGCCGCCGTCGCCGCCGCTCGCCGGACTTGTTCCGGCTAGTTTTTCGAGGAGAATCCGTTGGCGATAAAATCTTTCAGCTTTCTAGTGCAGGCTGATTGGAGGGAGATCGATTCCGGTCGTGGACCTGATTGATGGATCTACCGCCACCTACCGTGAAGAGCCGGCGTTCTTGTAATTCTGGTTGGAGCCAGGCACGAGTTGCCAGCAAGGTATTCCTTTAAAACACCCTATGAATGTCATAGAATTGAATTTGTTTTATCGTATTGATCGTCTCTCGGCACATGTTTTTCGTTCTTCCGCTGCCTCTCCGGGGGGAGTGATCCGGATCCCAACAGTGGTATCAGAACAGGTTTCCGGATCTGATCAATACATTATGCCTTATTGTATCTAATCCTTAATTTTCAGATTGAAAATCGAAACTTTGAAGCTGGCCGTCGGCCGCCGCCATGGGCGGCGGCGCTCCACCCAACGCCATGGCCGCATGCGCGCGCACAGCCTCGCGCATCGCTCGCGACATCCCCGCTTGCTGGTCGAACGATGATGCGCCGCTCCTTTGCGCTACGATGGTCGAGACGTTGGACTTCTGGTCGTGCGCGCTGGCCGCTCGTTGGCCGGGCGGCGTTGCCTCTCTCGTCGCGCTCGCGAGGGCCCGATTGGTGCCTTCGTCGTGCGTCGCTGCTGGATGACCATGGCGCGTCGCAGGTTGCGATGCTGGTCGACACTTGCTGGCGATGTGGCACGATGGTGGCCGGATGAAGCGACGCTGCTGGTCGACGCTTGCGGTGCGCTGGTTGCGCACGATGCGCGCTGGCCGCGCGACGTTGCGCGTGGTGTCGTGCGCTGCCGCCGCGATTTTTGTGGTGGTGGCGCCGCCGGCCGGCCGCCGCTCCGGCGAAGCTCCAGCGATGTCGTGACGGCTGATTTCTTCTAGGGTTTGGTTCGGGCCTGTCCCGGGCAGCCCGTGAAGTTTTCGGGCCGGTATGCGATATCAGTCCCGTTTTGATCGATTTTGAAATTTTAAGATTTTTGGGCCTAGAATTGTTTTAAGCCCAATTTGATACAATTAAAATTGTAAAATGTGATTTTAATTATAAAATATGATTTTGTAATGAAATAAGATTTTGTTGATTAAAATTTGATTTTATCGACAAAATACGATTTTATTAAAAAATGCGATTTTATGATTAAAATATGATTTTGCGATAAATAATTAGATTATTTAATTTATGCATGTTAATTATGTTAGAGTAGATGCCCAACTTGCCAACTTGTGGCGTGTGGGTTTTCATTGACTCTTGTACAAACGATCTTTATATATGATATTCGCATTCTTTTATATGGCATTCTTTACTTTCATTATGTGTGTAATGATTTACAATTGTGTTGAGTAAAGACCTAGATTACACTAAAGCGTATGTTAGATGTGATAGTGGGTATGACGGCTATCATGAAACACATCTAATAGTCG
>KQ998126.1:1616-44373 GCA_001598015.1 Dorcoceras hygrometricum
CGGGCGCCGTGCGATGGTGGCGGGGTGCCTTGCGGCCGGAAAATTTTTTTTATTTTTTTTTTGAAAACTGAGATTTGATGCAATTCAGGCAGAAGTTGGTGTATTGACAGATCCGAGCCAAGGCTCTGATACCATTGTTGGCACAGCGGCGGATCCGGATCCCGCTCCCGGGGCGTAGTGGAAGAATTAAAAATTGGATCCCGGGAACGGTCAATACATCTATATAATTAATTAAAAACATTCATAGAATGTTTAGAATATACCTTGCTGGCGTCTAGACGCCTGGCTCAGACCAATTCCACGGGAAAATTGGCACTTCAACGGTTGAACAGCTACGGCCTCCTAATCCGATCCATGACCGGAATCTCAATTCCTTCGCCGATCTGCACTAAAAAACCGCGAAAGTTTCACGGACGGAATCTCCTCGCCGGAATGGTCGGAATAAATTCCGACGGGCGACGGCGGCATCGGCGACGGGCGGCGACGGCGGCTGCGGCAAGGGGAGGAGAGGAAGGGAGAATATTAGCTGAGCAACTTTTGGTGTGTTTTAAATGAATACCCCAGGGCCCCTATTTATAGATTTTTCACGAGCTTAAACCAAGTTAATGGGCTTGGGTCGGGCCCTGTGGCTTCATCATAATCCCGATCGACTATCAGATCGGATCGATCTACAAAGTTTATAAAACTGAGCATTATGATATGAAAACAATTTTTCAGACCACCTAATCCAAAATAGCAGTTAGGCCCCTATAAGCTTTAAGGATAATCATATTAGTCCAATCTTAAGAAAATTGCATTTTCACCCTATTTAATTTTAGGAAGTCACACTTCCATCCTTCCTCCTACTATACTCAACAAATTGAGCTTAATTTCCGTACGGGAATTGAGAAACCAGTACTTGTGTGACCCTAAATGGTTCAGGGATACAGCTAGCCGTGGGTTCACAACATTTGTGACTCCGAAACCATATTTTCGGACTAACCCATCGGATCATGATAAAGCGTCTAGCAACATCGCCCCATGATCCCCTAGGTATCACTGATAGTGCATACAAGAACCAGCCGGTCATGGTTAGCCTACAGTACGGTCCTTTCAACACAAATATCCCGATCAGATCAATGACAATTGGTAAATCGAGAGTCGCTAGAGATCCAATAACCATGCATACATCTTGGAGATCAAATAGTGACATCGCATGTGTTACTAGGTAAACTCATTTATCTAAAACACATCTAGTACTCTGGCCAGAGATTTGTCACACTATAATCTCCTCAGATAGCATAGAATATCCACGCACAAGGGCGAGCGGTGAATCCTCGACAACGAAGCATCGACTCCTACATGCATCGGGACCTTACCCAACCCCGCCACCTGATGACCCCAACTGAGTCGGTAACGGGTCAAAGTGAGGCACCTATCATGTAGAGTCTCAATGACGTTTCGAGTAATGAGGGCTAATCTGTACAACCAAGACCTCGGACTTAATCCACTCGACAAGGTAACCACTTGGAAAGTCCGAACAAGGGTAGTTCGATAGATCACCAGGTCACTACCCATCTGCATGCTCAGAACATCACTATGTTCCCTACCAATGAAACGTGGTACTTCACATCGCAGATGCTAGTCTCAAACTCGGACGGCCTTATCCTCATTTTGACGGCCCAACGACTAGGAACAAGTTTAGAATACACAGTGACTATTAGATTTGTCTCATGATAGCCATCATATCCACTATCACTCTAACATACACTATAGTGCATTCAAGGTCTTTATCCAACAATTGTAATCATAATAATGAAGATAAAGAATGCCATAAAAGAATGCAAATTTCATAAATAAAGATCATTTTACATAGAGTCAACAAGAGGAACAAGTTTAGAATACACAGTGACTATTAGATTTGTCTCATGATAGCCATCATATCCACTATCACTCTAACATACACTATAGTGCATTCAAGGTCTTTATCCAACAATTGTAATCATAATAATGAAGATAAAGAATGCCATAAAAGAATGCAAATTTCATAAATAAAGATCATTTTACATAGAGTCAACAAGAACCCACACGCCACAAGTTGGCTAGTTGGGCACCTACTCTAACACAAGCGACATGGAGTCACTCCATATGAGATCTGGAATGACAAGAAACCTGACATCTCGTATTTCAGGGTGTTTGGATGCAAATGTTTCATCCATATCAATGGTAAAATTTACTTACGGGCCTTTGATGTAAACTCTGATGCAGGTATTTTTCTGGGATACTCAACTGTTAGCAGAGCATACAGAGTATTCAACAACAGAACGCTAACAGTTGAAGAATTGGCTCATGTGATGTTCGATGAAACCAGCTTTCAATCATCATCAGCTTCGAGGTTACATGATCTATGCACTCGTCTAGAATCCACTCATCTGGATGAATCAAGCGATAACAATGAGCAACCTAGATGACCAAATGATGGTCAGCATGATTTGGACAAATCAGTTACCAACACTGATATTCCAGCTGTTGAGCAAGCTGGTCCAGCTGGTGGAGAACATACTGGTGCTGACGTAAACACCACAACGAGTGGTACGTTGAATCATGATATCCCAGAAGAACCAGCAAGGACACAGGGGGAACAGCTCGAACCATCTACCTCATACAGACCAGGTCTTCGGTGGATTAAAAATCATCCACCTGAGCTGGTCATCGGTAATCCTATTGCACCTGTTCGGACACGAGGCCAGATGATAAAAGAATATTTAAATTATGTTTTATATCTCATATAGAGCCTAAGAAAATAGAAGAAGCCTTAGCTGACCCAAGCTGGATAGATGCTATGCAAGAGGAGCTTACTCAGTTCGAACGTAGCAAAGTCTGGAACTTAGTCCCTAAACCCGATAATCAAAATGTTATAGGAACAAGATGGGTTTTTCGGAACAAGCTAGATGAACAAGGTAATGTAGTTCGAAATAAAGCTAGGCTGGTTTCGCAAGGATATAGACAAGAAGAAGGTATAGATTTTGAAGAATCCTTCGCACCAGTAGCTAGCCTAGAAGCCATTAGAATCTTTCTTGCATATGCATCATTCAAGAACTTTAAGTTCATCAGATGGATGTCAAAAGTGCTTTCTTGAAAATGGTATCTTGAATGAGGAAGTGTATGTATCACAACCTCCTGGCTTCTTAGATCATACCAGACCGGAACATGTATACAAGCTGGATAAAGCTTTATATGGTTTGAAACAAGCTCCAAGAGCTTGGTATGATACTCTGCCCAAGTTTCTCATTGACCATGATTTTGTTATTGGTTCTGTCGATAAGACATTGTTTAAATTTGTGAAGAATGGTCATGTCTTGCTTGTACATATTTACGTTGATGATATTATTTTTGGATCAACTAATCATAAACTTTGCGACAAATTCTCCAAGTTAATGCAGGACCAATTTGAAATGAGCATGATGGGGGAGTTGACATTTTTCCTCGAATTACAAGTTAAACAGATTGAGGATGGAATTTTCATCAATCAAGCGAAGTATACCAAGGAACTTCTAAAGAAGCTCGGGATGTAAAATTGTTCTTCTACAGCTACTCCCATGAGAACCTCCATCAAGCTGGACAAAGATGAGGCTGGAACTGCCGTAGAGGTAATCATGTATCGTGGGTTGATTGGTTTATTGCTATACCTCACAGCAAGCAGACCAGATATAATGTTCTCGGTCTGCATGTGTGCCAGGTTTCAAGCTGATCCAAAACAGTCTCACATGGCTGTTAAACGCATTCTAAATTTTTTGAAAGGCACGCATAATGTGGGTCTTTGGTATCCCAAAGACTCCAGCTTGAACTTAATTGGTTACAGTGATGCAGACTATGCAGGATTTAAGATTGATCGTCGAAGCACAAGTGGAACTTGTCAATTTCTGGGTGATAGACTCATTTCATGGTTTAGCAAGAAACAGACATCAATTGCTACGTCCACCGCCGAGGCAGAGTACCTCGCATCTGGATGTTGTTGCTCACAAATACTATGGATTCAACAACAACTCAGGGACAATTGTGTTGATGCACAAGAAGCACCCATCTTTTGTGACAATACTAGTGCGATCGCGATTACTCAGAATCCAGTGCCGTGTTCCAGAACTAAGCACATTTACATACGACATCATTTTATTCGAGACCATGTGCTTAAAAGAAACGTTCGGGTGGAGCATGTTGCCCCCTTCCTCTCTAAACAAGCCGCCGCCGCCGCCGCCGCCGCCGCTTCGAGTAGCCGGAATTTGTTCTGGCCAACTTGACGAGGAGAATCCGTCCGCGCCGATCTCGTCAGGCCTTCTAGTGCAGGCTGACGAAGGAGTCTCGCATCCGGTCGTGGACCTGATTGACGTAGTCTACCGCCATCTACCGTGAAGTGTCGGTTTCCTCGAGAAACTGGTCGGAGCCAGTCACGAGTTGACAGCAAGGTATTCTACAAAACACCCTATGAGTCATAGATTTCTTGTTTGATTTGAATTGTATTGATCGTCTCACGGCAAATTTTGTTCTTCCGCTGCCTCTCCGGGAGGCGTGATCCGGATCCTCCGTGGTTCCCCAACAACATCTTCACCAAGCCTCTGTCGTACGCTAAGTTTTCTTACTTTAGAAACATTTTAGGTCTCCTTGATATGTAATGAATATGTTCTGCATGCATCAATTCAGGGGGAACAATATGAGTCAAATATATAACTAAACCAGTCCTGGTTGCATAGAGCTGGTTGGTACCATACCGAACTAGTCCAGCTCGAGGTACCGTGTGACGTTATCAAGGGGTCTGCCTCAATTGTTTCCATGCTGGTATATAAAATTGAACGGAAGAGATTGGGTTAGCGTTTAAAACTCATTTTAAATAGAACGATCATATTTCCGATATTTCAAAAGACCTTTAAATGTGATGATGTCACATGTAAAAAAAACCCTTCTCTCTCCCTGCTCAAACAAAAACCATTCCTCTGTATTTTGTTTAGTACGCTTTCAAATTCTCGCGCAATATCACAACAGTGCAAAACGCTGGTTTGCATCCTTTGTGTTTTATCTAAAATCTTCAACTATTTACTATCAGAAATGGCTTCTTCTCTTTTCGTAAACACTCTGCAGGTGGATTTTGCATCTGTACTAGCTATGGAACACACCGGGATGATTCTCATGTTCAAATCCCTGGAAGACACTGGGCTGCAAAGTTTCATGGAAGGTACCACTTCTGTATTAAAAATTGCTGTTACTGAATTCTTCATAAATGCAAGATTCATAGCTGGGACTGTCGTTAGTACTATATGTAATCGCAAGCTGGTTGTCACTGAGGATTTTTTTTGCAACTTTTAAACTATCCATTGAGGGAATAACGGGTCTTGCGGATATTCCGAAAGAAAATATAGTTGAAATGACCCATAAGTTCTCTGCAACTGATGTGCCATTTAAGGCATCTAGCAAGAAAAGAGAAATGAAGTGTGAATATCGCCTGCTGCATGATATTGTTGCAAAGTCCCTATGTGCAAAAGCTGGCTCCTTTGATACTGTTACATGTGAGAAGTTGAGTTTATGGTTCCTATCTCTGCTGGAATATCAGTAAACTAGGGCAGAATTCTATTTCAAAGGTTGTTGAGTATGATACAGAATCCAAAGAAGCAATCTCAGGGATACACGATGCCGATCAGTAATTTGATGGCAACCCTAGTCAAGGCTGACCTCGGGGTATCTATCAAGCTGCACCCACGGAAGTTCTTGACAAGAAAATCTGTACAAACCTACATTAAAAAAAATCAAGATATTGCACCAGTGGGAGAAACCAGCAAGAGAATCACAAAAAGAGGCTGCGATGGCGAAACAGAGAATTGAAAAGTCATCAGTGGAGTATGGGAGATAAGTTGCTCCTACAAACTTTGATTCTGAGGAAAGCTCAGAAACGAACTCGTGCCCGTTGGTGGCATGTCGATGCAAGCGAAAGCAAGTTGATGAATCCTCTTATTCGGAATCCACCATCTCCTTCCCCATGAAGTATTTTGCAAAAAGAAGGAGAAAACAAAGACAACACAAATGGGATGGAATGGTGCCAACATCACTTCTCAACCTGTTCCTATTCCAGTCTCTCCCACTGAAGAAGAGAGACTTTCAGGACAGGATAAATTCATGATTGGCTCAAGAGAACATGAGAGAGTGGAGTTCAATCAGAATGTACAGGGAGGTTGTGAGGATTGGATTGACGACAATCTGGAGTATGATGTTCAGATGGAGCATGAAGGTCAACAGGGTAACGAAACCCTAGTTGTTGTGAATAAACCTATCCCAGTTGAGGAGCATTGTCGGTTGGTGCTAAGCTCCACGTGGAGTAACGTATCTGCACGATTGAACATCTTTGATGAATGGCTGCACTTCCGAACCGTGGTACGGGTCAAAGATGTCTCGTCCTTTGAACACTTGACCCAGATTGAAGAGCAGGTGTTAGCATGGGGTGAGACTTAGCTAGTGTCTGATTTGTTTGAGCGATGATCGCTCATTACGTATAAACTCTATGAGCTAGAAGTTCAGGAACTATATAATGAAACCTGGAAAATTTCAAGCTGGATGTTCCATCTGTGAATCATGATTATATCTGCCTTTGGTTTCTGAATAAAGAACTTAAAGGGATAGCTACGCTGCACATGACTCAACATGCGATAGCGGGTATACAAATTGTCGATCAGGAAGTTTCACTTTGTAGAATCCACATCTAATCAACCACAGCTTCTTGATTTAGAGTTTTTCAGTCTAGCCGACCAAGAGCAGGCAGAAGTGCAGACCAGGAGTCAACAACTTGATCAGCCAGATACTGAGAATACAGAAATGACCTCTCACGAGCACCAGGCTCAAGATAATGAGCCATCAGTTCAAACAGATGGGCATCAGGCTATAGGAAATGAGCACCAGGCTCATGATGAACATGGATCTGTACAGGGGTCTGATAGGAGCTTGGAAGAACACTCTGCAGCTATTTTGCTTTCTGAGAATAATCCGGAGGCCCTTACCACTTCTGAAAAGAATAATTCTGACCATCAGGGTCCCGTTCCGTCTAACTTGCAGTTGGTTGTTCAGACATCAACAGATCCTTCCACTCTCCAATTCATGGATATGACTGCGCAGACTCTTACCACTCTATCCACCCGTGTATCATCTCTTGATCTGACATGTTCACGCATTCATGATGATACTAACCTCACAAGGCATCATACAACTCTCGCGAGAAACTCAAGAATGCTGTTGATGGGCTGGACATAAAAATTGATGTACTGGAGCGCACTTTGTCTCAAAATGTATTACAGCCACCAACATTTTGCCACACTGGAAACTACTATGGTTTGCAACTATGCTGACAGCCACCAGCAGCTGGTTGACGAGCTGGCCTTTGTAAAATCTCAGCTTGCTGCGATGGTTGAAAGTATAAAGGAGTTTGGTAATGACAAAAGGGGGAAGGAGGACAAAGTAGATCGGGACAGGGATTAAAAAGAACCGGAGAAGGATCAAGCGGCGGGCAGAGCAATATACGGGGTAGAGGATCAAGTTCAAGAGGAGGAAGAGGTCCTAGTCCAAGAAGTGATTATCCAAGTGACCCTAGCAACAGATTAAGATATACGAACTGGTTTTGAGCCATTGGATGGTCTAAATTTGTTATGAACTAGATTTTGATCTCCCAGTGTAAAATGGTTAATGATATATATAAATCTCTTTTTACGAGAAAAAGTTTTGTCATAACCAAAAATGGGGAAATTGCTAGGATAAATTTCAGAAATTTTGGTGATGAAAAATAGACGAGATATAATATCATGAAAAGAGATCATTCGAACCAAAGTGAAAATATCTAGACGATAGTTTCTACGTTGGACATAGAAACCAGATCGGAGCGGAGAACAGCTAGCTTAGTGTATTTCGGTCAAAGCTGGTTAGAGTCAAACCAGACCGGAACTGTAAGGTGTGATGGCTTAGTATAGACCAGCTGGATAATGAAACTGCTGAAACCAGCTCAGGAGATTGAACCAGCTGGATGTTAAGACATTGCAGGTACCAGCTCAATATTCAAAAACCAGAACGGAAAAACCAGCTTGGCACAGGACAATGAAAACCAGCTGAGTACGGAACGACATAAGCAAATTGAAATTTCAGAATGTTTAAAGCTAGGTACAGTCAGAAACAAGACAAATGACGTCTTTGCAGTGAGTTGTAGTCGTTGGAACTACTCTAACTAAAACCAGATACGCAGAGATACGGTACAAAGTGAAGACGGCGCAGAATTTCTAAAAAGGGCAATGCATTTAATGAAGCAGTACTTTCATCGTACAAGCATTTAAGGCGTCGCAGGAAGTTTAATTGGATACATACAACGTGTCTACTGGTAACATTTATTACCGTTGCATACAAAGAGTATAAATAGAAGAGAAGAGTTGCGGTAAATGGTGACGACGATTTGAACTCGTCAAACAACGATCACTCTCATTGACGAACCACCTCTCAAAAGAAAAAGCAGAGTTCATATTGAACTAGCTTACACAAGTGACACAAGCACAGTTTTGTTTGTCTCTTCTTCTGTGTCACTAACTCTTCTTCATACACTCTGTAGATTTGATTCGAATTGAAAATTATAGAAAGAGTGTGTCTAAGTGCTAGAATAGCACAACCAGCTGGATACTGGAATTTTTGTAATACGAACCAGATCGTGGGTCTGTGTGTCGTTGGTTGCTAGGATTTCTCTTGGCTGTGGGTCACGAGAGTGGGTTTTTACAAAGGGTTCTATAAATCAAAGCCTTCCAGTGTAAACCTTCCCATCGAGGAAGAAGGGGAGACGTAGGAGAAATTGCTCCGAACGCCCAGAAACAAATCTATCGGCTCTACTACTTTTACATTCATGCATTTGATTAAATTGTTCATCTGCTTGAGTCTTGTTCATTCTGCATAAAAATCCTTTTATTACACGAGACAACAGTGGTCACTGAGAATCTTCTCAGCTGGTAACTCGGCTGGAAGTTTGCTTTAAGCTGTAAAACTTTTGAAACGAATTTTCAAACCAAATATTAGCAAAGGAGTTCAATCACCCCCTCTGAACTCCCAAGTTTACTTTTCGATCCTAACAAAAACCATCTGTCGTAGTCTTAGAAGTCTGTTCTGATCCGATCATACAAAGCTCAAACTATTCTTTTTCTGCTGGAGGTCTTAATCTGAACCGGTCTGAACTTTGATCCTGATATGATCTGCTATTCAAACCTAATCTAATATGTTCTATGCTTCGATCCTGATGTGATCTGCTCTTCAAACTTTATGTGATCTATTTTTTGCTTCGAGCTTGATCTGATATGATTCACTCTATTCTTATCAACTGAGCCGATCAGTTTTGAACTTTATCTGATATGTTCTAATTCGAATCCCCAATTTTATCTTGTCGACTAACCTCCAATTTGATTTTTGTCTTCACCAAAACTAGAACATTTTACTCAATAATCTTCTCCTTTTTGGTGATGACAAAACTTAGATAACAAGACTTAAAATAATTTATATTGAACCACTGTCTAAAATGCTCTTGTTAACTGTATGTAAACTATTCTTTAACAAGACTCTTTTGAGATTTCCATCAAAATGAAGTTATCTAATCCAAGTTTCAAATCGAGATATGTATCATTGTAATGTTATCTCATATAGGCCTACTTATAGCGCCACAAAGTCCGTAATCCACAATGATAAATCTAAATTTTCGAAAGGTTTAATTTGCTAATTTCAGTAACCTTCTTCAGCTTCTGTTCAGCGATTCAGCTTTCCTCAGAGCTGAATTTCAGATTATACCAGAAACCCTGCTCGCGAGTATTTCCGGAAGAATGAACCCAGGAACGATTCGAGTTTCTAAATTATTTTTTAAAAAAAATTCCAACAAAACGATTACGGTTGGTAGGCATCCATGCCTTGTGTAAGTATTTTAAACCTGTAAGTATTTTAAACCTACTTCACTGTTGAAGCTCATTTAAGACGGTGAAGAGATCTTCTGAACAACAAAACAAAGATTTTCTTTAATGTTTTCTAAAGCTTTTCGATCGTGCTTGGGGTGATTCGAAGCCTGAGCTATTCTGTGCAAACTATCGTTCAGTTTTGAGGCAAGTAAACTCTGTTTCTTGCTTTTCTTTTGAAAAACATATATTGATTTATTTCTTGTATGTCTGTGTGAATTTTAAAGGTTTGAGGATGTTTTCAAAGTTTTTCAAACATAGAGTTAAGTTTTGATGAATTATTGGTTTTCTAAAGTTTCATAAAGGTTACTAGGATAATGTTTCAGCGAAAGTTTGAGTTAGCTTTCTTTCGAATTCATGGGATGTGCGAAAGTAGCTTCAAAGTAGATTTGGCTGTGTGTTTCCAGAGAATAAGTCACTCTAGATGTCTATGGATGAGGTTCTGAGCTGATAGGCAGAGCTGGTCAAGTTAGAACGTTGTTCAGGTCTGATAAGCTTAGCTAATCTGTTCGAATTTCTCCAAGTTGTTTTCAGAACTCATGCTGGATGACTAAGGATGATGTTCTGAGCTGATAGGTAAATCTGGTCTCATTATAACTCTGTTATTATCTGAAAAGCCAGCTAATCTGTTCGAACTTCTCCAAGCTGTTTTCAGTACACTATTTTATTCTAATCTGACATGATTTGTTCGATGATTTCAGTTCGTAGTTTGATCCCTGATCTGTTCCAGTTTACACTTGTGACCTGTTTATTTCCCCTGAGCTGATCTTAAGTTCGTGATGTGTCAGGCCCCGTGTACACAACAGAGATAAACACGAAAATAAAGACTGCGGAAGCATTTAAAAAGTGGCTAAATTTTCTTTTCTTTTCCCTGACTTAGAAAACATAATTTAAAAGTACACTGATACTCAAAACATTGGTTTTACAACAATCGAAGAACCAAGCAATAGGCAAATAACCATACAAGCATCGAGCATCCCAAAACCATACTCTCTGAAATCAACAATAGAACATCAACACGGGACATTTCCCGATGACGAATCTATTACATAATCATAAAATATAAATAACTGGGATACTCTATCCACCTCTCGGAGCACCTCAGCTGTGATGCCTGAACCCACGGGGTCAAGGATTTGGGGTGAATTAAAATTTGGAAATAAAAAGAAGGGCTAAACGGCAGCTTGTTATAAGCTGTATTTCTTATAACTTAGAAAATTTCAAAACAAAAACGCAAGTCTGACATACACACGTTCGGCGCCAAGCACTGAAATTTTGCGGAAAACAGATTTCATATATACACTGCGAATGCGATATGACAACATCTGAAATTCTATATGAATTTACTACTGTTGCAATAGATATAATACAGATATCTAAGACAAAACAACAACAGCTCGACACAGAAAACGCTGTCCATAGATAAATACTTCACCACCCAGCTGTCTCAGCTCCCACCTTCCGCTTGTTCCTTAACTGTCTCACCTGCACCATTTTAAAAGCTAATGAGCCTAGGGGCTCAGCAAGTAAAATCTGAGTAATAACAAAGTCATTTAACGCAGGCAGACATCTGAACATTTACATAACTGAGTTTAAAGGAACTTCATTTAAACATAAACATTCTTTCGTAAAAATCCTTAAAACTTTCTTTCATAACTTGGATGCAAGGACAATAACCCAGATCCCTTCATTTAATTTCTTATACTTTGTGATTTATGGCTTAGAAGCTCTCCTTAGGTCCAATATGCACTTGATCAAATGACTTTTGATATCAGTTTTTAGCATATAGCTCATATGAAAGGGCAGCCGACATCTGGACGACTGCTCACCCTTCTCTTTGGTGACCGTCTGTTATCTATGCCATAAATCCTTAAAATAACTTTTGTTCCTTTAAACTCCTTTTCTGTTGAAATCTTTTTTAAAATCAGCTTTTGAAAATCTCACTGAGTTCGCTTCTTTTAAAACTTGCTTCCCTTTTTAAAACTTACTGAGTATCAGATTTGACTACTGGAAAGTGATCGCTGAAATGCGAACAGATTTCTCTATAGGAAACTGTACTGGAAAGCCAAACAAATTTCGATTGTGAAAACAGATTTCTCATTTGGAGTATAACGCTGAACAAATGTGACAACAAGGAACAGTACTGTTAGCGTGAAACAGAAGTCTGACTAAGGAAATACATTGCTAACAATAAAACAGATGTCACTGGTCAACTCAGATGTCAACGCAGGAATAGTGTTTAGAAAAGAAACAGATATGTCCAACGGAATAGTGTTTAGAAGTAAAACAACTGAGACTTGGTCAATTCAGATGTAAACGCAACTAAGTTGGTCAACTCAGATGTCAATGAATAAGCGTAAGCGACTCAGCAGTGAACTATTTAATACTGTGAAATATGACCAAAACCTGATGTGGAGCGAAACACGAATCTGAATTGAATACTACTGTTTAAACATGAGATTTAATCACTAACATAGGAAACAAAATCTGAATAAGAAATTGGTGCTGCAACATCACAAATGACA
Organism: Dorcoceras hygrometricum; assembly: GCA_001598015.1. Classification (NCBI taxonomy): domain Eukaryota; kingdom Viridiplantae; phylum Streptophyta; class Magnoliopsida; order Lamiales; family Gesneriaceae; genus Dorcoceras; species Dorcoceras hygrometricum. The sequence continues at coordinate 14,116 of KQ998126.1, forward strand.
ACGATACCAGTTCTGCCTATCAAACCAGACTTAATTTCTGATTCGACCAGCATCATCGATTACATAGAGTCAAATTCGAATGTTACCATTCACCAGAAAGAAGATTCTGCCTATCAAACCAGACTTAGTTTCTGATTCGACTAGCATCTCTGATTACATAGAGTCAAATTCAAATGTTACCATTCACCAGAAAGAAGAACATTCAGGAACATACGTGACTCAAATCTGAACTTCTCAGTACTTTTAAACATCCTTAACTTTCTTAAATCATTCTGACAAACTTTGGAAGGAGAAGACATAACTTTGAACCCAACCTTTATTTTCTTTAAACATTCGTAAAGCTTCTTTGAACATAAACTTAAACAAACTTGAAAATACAGGCATGCAGATCCATAAAATGAGAAAAATCAATATATGCTTCAAATGTTGTAGCAAGGATCAACTTTTACTTGTCTTTAACTGAGCTTTACAACGACAGTTAGTTCCCAAAGAGTTCCTCCTCCTTAAGCAAACACAACGAGCTTCTTTGGAAGCATTTGAGAGAACACAAAAGAGTTTTATTTCTGTAAATGAAATTAACCCTTTTTCCTTCAAAACATGTATTTGTATGGGAGGAATTAGTGGCAGGTGAGATGTATTCCTCAAGCATGACACACCTTACCTAAAGTTATGAATTTAAGTAAAATTTCCCTCTCAATATTTTAATTTTTTAATCTACCAAACACTTTTAAAAAAAAATCATTTCGTTCTCCTAAAAATCATTTTCAACAGATTTCTAAAATCTGCTCGTGTATTGCGCTTGGAGTGACATCTGCTGGAACTTGCTGCGTTGTGCGTCACTTCTGAAATTAATAAAATCAGCTTTCGTAATATAGCTTATCCTAACATTTAAATTTCCATTTTGACCCTTGAAGTAAATAAGATTCAAATATGTGGTCCTATGGATTTTGGGGCGTTACAACTCTACCCTCCTTATTGAAATTTCGTCCTCGAAATTTACTTACCAAACAGATATGGGTAAAGGTTAAGCATATCAGCTTCTGTCTCCCACGTAGATTCTCGCTCAGATTGGTTAGACCATTGTATCTTAACCATAGGAATACTACGTTTTCTTAGCTTTCTAACTTATCGAAGAAGAATCTTCTTTGGTCTCTCCTCGTAACTTAAATCTGGTGCTAACTGGATTGGCTCATGGCTTAGCACATGCGAAGGGTTAGGAATATATTATCCCAAAGGTGAAACATGAAAAACGCTATGCACTGCTGACAGCTGTGGGGGCAGTGCTAAACGATAAGCTAGCGTTCCTACTCTTTCTAAAATCTCATATGGTCCAATATATCTTGGACACAGCTTTCCACTCTTCCCAAAGCGCATTACTCCTTTCATTGGAGCAATTCTCAGAAATACATGATCGCCGATTTCAAAATTCAGATCTCTTCTCCTATTATCTGCATAACTCTTCTACCGACTTTGAGCAGCTTTCATTCGTTCTCTTATCTTTCTAACATCTTCTGCAGTTTGCTCCACTACATCTGGTCCTAAACCATCTATTTCACCAACTTCATCCCAGTGAAGAGGTTTTCTACATTTGCGGCCATAGAGAGCTTCATATGGAGCCATCTGGATAGATGCTTGGAAACTGTTATCATACGAAAATTCTACCAATGGTAATTTCAGATCCCAACTCTTTGAAAAATCCACAATACATGCTCTGAGCAAATCTTCCAAAATCTGAATCACCCTTTCTAATTGACCATCTGTCTGGGGGTGAAAAGCTATGCTAAAGGTCAACTTCATACCCAAAGCTCTATGCGAACTCTTCCAGAAAGCTGAGGTAAACTTCGGATCTCTATCCGATACTATGGAAACTGGAACACCATGTAGCCTCACTATTTCCATCACATACAAATCTGCATACCTGCTCACATCGTAGGTTGTCTTAACTGGTAAGAAGTGAGCAGACTTAGTAAGTCTGTATATTTTAACCGGAATAGAGTTATATCATTGAACAGTTTTAGGTAGACCAACTACAAAATCCATCGCTATACACTCCCACTTCCATTCTGGAATAGGAAATGGCTTTAATAATCCTGCTGGTCTTTGGTGTTCAGCCTTCACCAATTGACAAGTTAAACACTCTGAGACAAATTTAGCAATGTCTCGCTTCATTTCTGGCCACCAATACAATTTCTGGAGGTCCTTGTACATTTTTGTACTCCCAGGATGTACTGAATACGGGGCTGTATGGGCCTCTGTCATGAGATCTGTTCTCAGCGTATCTACTTGAGGCACAAATTCTTCCCAGATATCTGATTATATCTCCTTCTGAAAAGTATAGGTTACTGCCTCTCTCTCTATCTTGCTTAACCCACTTCTGAAGTTGCTCATCTTTGGGTTGTCCCTCTGGAATTCTGGTCTATCAGATTTGATCTTATGGAGAGATATGCCAAAACCATAGTACTACCGCTGAGCACTACTTCTATTACAGACTTCTCAATATCATAAGCCAATGGTCTTTGGACCAAAAGCTGAGCTAATCCAACAGATTTCCTACTCAATGCATCTGCTACCACATTGGCTTTTCCTGGGTGATAACTGATTGTGCAATCATAATCCTTTACCAGCTCTAACCATCTCATCTGCCTCATATTCAATTCCTTTTGGGTGAAGAAATACTTGAGGCTCTTATGGTCAGTGAATATTTCACACTTCTGCCCATAGAGATAATGTCTCCAAATCTTAAGGGCAAATACTACAGCTGCTAGCTCTAAGTCATGCGTAGGATTATTCTTCTCATGATCTTTATGTTGTCTGGAAGCATAGGAAATCACTCTCCGGTCCTGCATCAGTACAGCAACTAAACCCATCTTTGACCCATCTGTATAGATGACAAACTTTCCTTGATCAGATGGCATGGTTAGCACAGGGGCTTCTATCAGCGCTTGCTTCAACTTGTCAAAGCTGATTTGACATTCTGGAGTCCATTCATACTTAACCAGCTTTCTCATCAGCGAGGTCAATGGAACAGCTATCTTAGAAAATCCTTGGATAAATCGTCTATAATATCCAGCTAAACCCAAGAAACTCCTTATCTCTGAAACAGATCTTGGTATTGGCCAGTCACGAACAGCTTCTACCTTAGATGTGTCAACTTCTAATTCATCCTTAGATATAATATCACCAAAGAAAACTACTTTCTCCAACCAGAAGTCACACTTGCTACATTTAGCAAACAACTGCTTATTCTTCAACACTTGAAGCACAGTACTCAATGATCGACATGCTCAAATCTGGTCTTAGAATACACTAAGATATCATCTATGAACAAAACTACAAATTGGTCCAGAAATGGTTGAAAAACTCTATTCATTAAATCCATGAAAGCTGATGGAGCATTCGTGAGTCCAAAAGGCATTACTAAGAACTCATAGTGACCATAACGAGTTCTGAAGACTGTCTTATAGATATCTGATGCCTTAATCTTTAACTGGTGGTAACCAGATCTAAAGTCAATCTTACAAAAGACTACTGATCCTTTTAACTGGTCAAAAAGATCCTCAATTTTAGGAAGGGGATATTTATTCTTAATGGTCAACTTATTCAGTTCTCTATAATCTATACATAACCTCAGACTCCCGTCTTTTTTCTTGACAAAAAGAACAGGGGCTCCCCAGGGGGACGTACTTGGTCTAATAAATCCTTTTTCTAACAGATCTTGTATCTGTTCCTTTAATTCCTTCATATTTGATGGAGCTAATCGATAAGGTGGTCTCGAAACTGGAGCTGCTCCTGGAACTAAGTCAATTGAAAATTCCAGTTCTCTGTCTGGTGGTAACCATGAATATCCTCTGAAAAAACTTCGGGAAACTCATTCACCACCTCCACATCTTAAAGTCGGGGCTTACTAATCGTTGCTAAGGACGACAAACTTGCCAAGAATCCTACCCCTCCTTTCCTCAAACAGCGTTGAGCCTTAAGAGCTGATATAATACGGGGAATCCTCCAAACATGATTGGCTTCAAACTTAAATGGATCTCCTCTGGGTGGATTAACCACTACTGTTCGAAGCTTAAAGTCTATCACTACTCCATACTTAGTAAGCCAGTCTACTCCCAAAATTATATCGAACTCAGGCATTGGTACACAATTAAATTAACAGTAATCAAATGCCCTTGAAGTCTAAGTTCTAAACCTTGAAACAAATCATGAGATACTAACTCTTCTCCCGAAGGTACTGTTACACAAAAGCCTATAATTACTTGGTCAGGCTTAATGGGTAACTTCTTAGCAAACTTGGCTGCTATAAAGGAATGAGTAGCTCCTGAATCAATCAAAGCCATAGAAGGAAAACCAGCAATCATAATCTTACCCGTGACTACTGTCGAGTCTGGGTTTTCTTGATCAGCTATCATCACGTAGGCTCTACTGGTCACCAGTTGCCTTGACTTTGGGCAATTCTTCATGATATGCCCTGGCAACCCACATCTGTAGCAGACATTCTATCCAAGTCTGCATTGAATAGGATGAGTCCTCTGACACTTGGGACACACGGTTCTGCTGTTGCTGGCTGGAACTGCACTAATGGGTTGTATCGATAGAGGTTTCTGCTCTTGAGGCCTCTGTTGAATCTTATTTTGCTTCTTGAAGGGCCTCTGATCTTTCTGCTGAAAGGCCTGCCTCTTCTGTTGCCTTTCTTCATCAACATCTTTCCAATATCTTTCAATTCTAGGGCTCTATCCACTGCTTCTCTATAAGTCTTGGGCACCGATAGCCTAACGTTCATCTTGAACATAGGCTTCCATCCTTCCACAAAGTGACTTAACTTCTCTTCCGGGTCGTTACCTATCAAGGGCACAAAGTAACACCCTCTTTCAAATGCCCGCACATACTCCTGTACGGTCATGCTCCCCAGTTTCAGGATCAGAAACTCCCTCTTCAATTCAGATCTCTTGTCTGCCGTGAAGTATTGCTCAAAGAATACTTGTTTGAAATCTGCCCAAGTAAGATTCAACAATTCCACAGGCAGCTTAGCTCCTTCCCAGCATTACTATCAGGACTGGTTTCCTCGAAGGGATTATATGTTCTACCTCTTCCACTTCCTGACATCTTATAATCTATAGCCCATAATCCACCACATATAATTATCAGAACATGCTAAAAATTTAAAGACAATGCTCTGAAAAATAAACTCACAGCTTTGAAAACGGTCGATGAAATCTGATCCAACTGACAGTGCATGTGTTTATCTCAGGAACATTGCTCTGATACCATGTTGTGATGCCCGAACCCACGGGGTCACGGATTTGGGGTGAATTAAAATTTGTAAATAAAAAGAAGGGCTAAACGGCAATTTGTTATAATTTGTATTTCTTATAACTAGAAAATTTCGAAACACAAACACAAGACTGACATACACACGTTCGGCGCCAAGTACTGAAATTTTGTGGAAAACAGATTTCATATATACACTGCGAATGCGATATTACAACATATGAAATTCTATATGAATTTACTACTGTTGCAATAGATCTAATACAGATATCTAAGACAAAAGACAAAAACAGACTCGACACGGAAAACGTTGTCCATAGATAAACACTTCACCACCCAGCTGTCTCAGTTCCCACCTTCCGCTTGTCCCTTAACTGTCTTACCTGCACCATTTTAAAAGCTAATGAGTCTAGGGGCTCAGCAAGTAAAATTTGAGTAATAACAAAGTCATTTAACGCAGGCAGAAATCTGAACATTTATATAACTGAGTTTAAAGGAACTTCATTTAAACATAAACATTCTTTCGTAAACTTTCTTAAACTTTCTTTCATAACTTGGATGTGGGGACAATTACCCAGATCCCTTCATTTAATTTCTTGTACTTTATGATTTATGGCTTATAGGCTCTCCTTAGGTCTGTTATGCACTTGATCAAATGACTTCTGATATCAGTTCTAGCATATATCTCATTGTGAAAGGGCAATCGACACTCTCGACGACTGCTCACCCTTCCTTTATGAAAGGGCAACTGACATCTAGACAGCTGCTCACCCATCCTTTATGACCGTCTGTTATCTATGCCATAAATCCTGAAAAATAAACTTTCATTCCTTTAAACTCCTTTTTTCGAAATATTTTTCAAAATCATCGGGTTTCCTTCTTTTAAAACTCTCTTCCCATTTTAAAACTTACTGAGTATCAGATTGGACTACTGGAAAATGATCGCTGAAATGCGAACAGATTTCTCTATAGGAAAATGTACTGGAAAGCAAAACAGATCTCGATTGTGAAAATACATAACTAACGTTGAAACAGATTTCATTGGTCAACTCACATGTCAACGCAGGAATAGGGTTTGGAAAAGAAACAGATGTCTGATTATAGGATAGTAAAACTAGCGTGAAACAGATATGTCCAACGAATAGTGTTTAGGAGTAAAACAGCTGCAACTTGGTCAACTCAGATGTCAACGCAACTAAGTTGGTCAACTAAGATGTCAATGAATCATTGCAAGCGACTCAGCAGTGAAGTATTTAATAATTTGAAATCTGACCAAAATCTGATGTGTAACGAAAACACCAACTGAAATGAAAACTTCTGTTTTTAAATATGAAATTTCTGAATAAGAACTTGGTGCTGCAACATCATGAACGACATCTACGATACCAGCTCTGCCTATCAAACCAGACTTAGTTTCTGATTGGACTAGCATCTTTGATTACATAGAGTCTAATTCAAATGTTACCATTCACCAGAAATAAAAACATTCAGGAACATACGTGACTCAAATCTGAACTCCTCATTACTTTTAAACATCCTTAACTTTCTTAAAACATTCTGAAAAACTTTGGAAGCAGAAGACATAACTTTGAACCCAATCTTTCTTTCCTTTAAACATTCGTAAAACTTATTTGAACATAAACTTAAACATAACTTGAACATACAGGCAAGCAGATACATAAAATGAGAAACATCAATATATGCTTCAAATGGTGTAGCAAGGATCAGCTTTTACTTGCCTTTAATTGAGCTTTACAACTACAGTTAGTTCCACTGAGTTCCTCCTCCTTAAGCAAACACAACGAGCTTATTTGGAAGCATTTGAGAGAACACAAAAGAGTTTTCTTTCTGTAAATGAAATGAACCCTTTTTCCTTCAGAACAGGTATTTGTATGGGATGGATTAGTGGCAGGTAAGATGTATTTCTCAAGCATGACACACCTTACCTAAAGTTATGAATTTAAGTAAAATTTCACTCTCAATATTTTAATTTGTAAATCTACCAAACCCTTTTAAAAAGAAATCATTTCGTTCTCCTAAAAATCATTTTCAACAGATTTCTAAAATCTGCTCGTGTATTGCGCTTGGAGTGACATGTGCTGGAACTTGCTGCGTTGAGCCTCACTTCTGAAATTAATTAAATCAGCTTTCATAATTTAGCTTATGCTAACATTTAAATTGCCATTTTGACCCTTGAAGTAAATAAGATTCAAATATGTAGTCCTATGGATTTTGGGGAGTTACATCAGCTAACCACCAGCTGAGTCATCTCCATGACCAGCTGAGAAACCTGGGTAACCTGAACAACACACAGACAACCAAAACATCCAGCCCCAGAGGGACAGAGGTCAGACCCAGTACGGAGAGCGACATAAAACAGCAAGTAGATAGAGCAAGTTATAAATTCTATGCGATGCATGAGAACAGGGAGATCAAAAGATCCAAGGGACTGTGCACAACTGGATGCTAGGAATGGGAATGGTCACCGGATGTGTGAGAGAATGGGAGTTATCCAGACGCTCGATCACACATGGTACCAAACATCAACAGAACAGGGATGGCCGCAACTATTGCGCGAGAATGGGAGCTACCAAGGCGCTCAATCACATGAAATACCAGCACAAGCTAGAGCAGAAAGGCCATAGTGCATGTGAGAGAATGAGAGCTACCCAGCCGCTGAATCACACGCCTCCTGTCAACAAGGATTAGCTCAACAACAACAACAACAGATCATAAGTGAAGGTTGCTAGCAAAGGATTGTGAGAAACAAAGCGTAACAACATGACATGCGTGTATGCATAAGAACAACTTGCAATATATCACACAGCAGACCGATGCAAGCAAGAGCATAGAATCCAACAACATACACACTGCTCACATAACAGCACACACTCATTTCTACACAAGTCCATCTCAAAGCTATAAATATAAGCTCACATCTGTACCTTCAGCTTCTGTGCCACAATTACCATAACAGGGGTCCCGAGTAACTCAGATCTGCCACCTGCTTGGCCAAACAACAACAACCAGCTTAGGTACATTACGCACAGAAACACGAACTGGGAGCCACTCTCTCAGCCCAGCTCTATCGTACCTTTTTAACACAATAACCAGCTCTAAACGAAGAAAACGTAGGATCTAGTACTAACTAAAATCACTATCTGAATAGAAGAACCAATCTGCCAGTATACGAACAACGACGCACTGTAGCTCCTTCACGTTCATCTTTTAGCTCACCAAATTCTCCAAAAAGAGGTATCAATGGAAGCGTCTTGGCAAAGGGAACTCAACGCTACCAATCTTGCTCCAAACGGAGTTGTCTACCACCGGCAAACGGAAGAAATAGACTACGGTGAGCAGTAGCTAGGGTTCTAAGACAAGCTGAGATATCAAACTCTCGAAAGAAAATATTTCTAAGTGTCGAGAATTAATTGCGAGACCACAGTCAAAGTCCCTTATTTATATACTCAAATCCTCCCAGATCTGATGAACAGTAGACACCGACACACAGGTCTCACATATGTATGCAGCTCAAATCTGAGCGCTATACCAGATTTGACTCCTCTACGCTATACAAACTTGCGACCGTTAAACGACGTCGCACAGGAGTCCAACAGATTTGAGCATCTTTGTACCATTCAGTTCTTGTTCCCAACAGATCTCGCCACGTCGACAGATCACACTACTCAGCTACTACCTACCAGCGTCAAAGCTGATAACGCTAAACGACGTCGCACAGCGTTCACAATAGCATCATTAAAACGTCATCGCATCGCAACTCAGATCCGAATGATCGATCTCACACATTCAGATCTTACCTCAGCCGGTACCTACAAACCGCATCGGTTTACACTATAACCACGAACCGGGCCGATCCACACAGTACTAACAACTTGCGCCCCTCAAAGCTGGTTTCTCCAAACGACGTCGCTTCAGCACCTGCTACGTATATCCAACTTAGCGTACGTAAAGTGGCTTGCGACAACAATATACCAATGATCCAACCAACCATATGACTGTTATACGAAAAACAAAACCAAATCTGAATCCACGCACAACCCGCTTACGTTCACTAAGCATACTAGCTCAAAGCTGGTCCGTCCCAGATCAACTCACGCTTGATCTGCTCTATGCTAAACCCGATTAATTAAATTAATTGATCCACAAATCTTTTGGGTCTCATATTCCTCCCCCACTAGAATAAGATTTCGACTCCGAAATCAAGCAACAAACTCCAAGACTGAGAAAAACATAGCATCACAGAAATACCACCACAACACTAGATTGAAAATACGCAGAACCAAAATACACACCAATAGGCTACTAACCAAGAGTTGAAGATAACTGGAAACAACAGCAAGCTATCTAGCTACTGGAGTTAATGAAATATCTACCTAAACAAATGGGGCCATTCACGTTGCATCTTCTCCTCCAACTCCCACGTAGCTTCTTCTCTACCATGCTTGCTCCACTGGACCATCACCAAGGGAATGGTTTTGTTCCTAAGCTGTTTCTCCTTCCTGTATAGGATTTGCAAGGGATATTCAACATAACTCAGCGTTTGATCTATCTCTACATCGTCATTTTGTAGCACATGGGAAGGATCCGGCTCATACTTCCTCAACATAGACACATGAAACACATCGTGCAAGGAGGACAGCTCTGGTGGCAATAACAAACGATAAGCCAAAGGACCGATACTTTCCACAATCTCATACGGTACAATATAACGAGGAGCTAAATTACCCTTGAGTCCAAATCTCATAACACTTCTAAAAGGAGAAACTTTAAGGAACACTTGATCACCAACCTGAAATTCTAGAGGACGACGCCTTCTGTTTGCATAACTAGATTGGTGATCTCGTGCAACTTTCATACACTGTCGGATGAGGTCAACTTGATCTCTCATCTGCTGCACAAATTCAGGAGAAGACAATTGCTTCTCCCCCATTTCTTCCGAACAAATTGGCGACCTGCATTTCCTAACATACAGTGCTTCGAACGATGCCATTACAATCGTCACCTGGTACCTCTTATTATAATAAAATTCCACCAATGACAACGAATCATGCCAGCTATCACTGAAATCCAAACAGCTCGCAACATATCCTCCAAGGTCTGTATAGTTCTCTCAGATTGGCCATCGATCTGGGGATGATAGGCGGTACTCGAAGCCAATCTGGTGCCCAAAGCTGCTTGTAAACTCTTCCAAATCTGAAGTCCTTGGATCTCGGTCTGAAACTATGGAAACAGGCACTCCATGCAATCGAAATACGAAATCGATGACAGTTTCACCATCTTCTTCAACGAATTTTTAATATTGTATGGAATGAAGTGAGCTGACTTAGAAAGTCTATCAATCAATACCCAAATGGCATCACATCCTCGAATGGACGAGGCAATTGGGTCACAAAATCCATAGCTACATGCTATCAATTCCATTGGGGCACCTTTAAACTCAGTAATAGTCCAGGTCTCATCCTTTCTGCCTTAACTTGCTGACAATTCAGACAACGGGCAACAAAATCAGCAATGTCTTTCTTCAAACCTGCCCACCAATAGTGCGGTTTTAGGGCATGGTACATCTTCCTTGCACCAGGATGGACACTATAACGACTACAGTGATCTTCTCTCAAGATCATTTCCGTCAAATCAATCAAGTTAGGCACAACCAATCTGCCTCGAAATCTCAAACAACCATCGAACGCGACAGAGTAATCCTCCATCTGCCCAGATAGAGTCTTCAACTTCAGCTCATGGATATATGGGTCAGTTCTCTGTGCCGCCCCAATATCCGAAAAAATATGTGGCTCGACTTGAAAATATTATACCACAACAAAATCATCGCCTGGGTAGAAACACCAACCATAGTGCTTTGATGCTCATGAACCTTAGAGATATTTAACGATGCAAGCATCGATACTTGAGCTTTCCTACTAAGCGCATCAGCAACTACATTCACTTTCCCAGGCTGATACTGACTCAATCAAAATCCTTAAGCAGCTCCATCCATCTACGCAGCCTCATATTCAAGTCGGACTGGGAGAAGAGATACTGAAGACTCTTGTTTTCCGTATACACCACAAATTTTTCTCCATAGAGGTAGTGGCGCCAAATCTTCAAAGCAAAGACAACGGCTGCCAACTCCAAGTCATGAACTGGGTCTCGAGTCTCATGAGGTTTCACTTACGGGAAGCATACGTAATGACTCGACCATGCTGCATCAAAACACAACCCAATCCACTAAGAGAAGCATCAGAACATACCACAAAACCTCCTGAACCTGAAGGTAAAACTAGTATTGGCGATGTAGTTAGCTTCTCTTTGAGTAGTTGAAAACTATTCTCGCATTCCTCCGTCCAAACCAATCTCTTATCCTTCTGGGTCAAGTGCGTCATAGGCTTAGTGTTGGAGTGCAATAATTGCCCCTGCTAGGTAGAGCGATCGAACCGTGGTGCTTGTGTTGCTATACGGTTTAAAAGATTGGAGTTGCACCATTACCACCAGCTATAGCTTTTGGTAAAGCGGCAAGCGCTCGGTCCTACAATTGGTATCAGAGCCAAGGTCACGGGTTCGATTCCCATTGATTGCAAGGAGTGCAATTATTGGGAGGGGGATTGTTGAGGTGCAATAATTGCCCCTGCTAGGTAGAGCGATCGAAACGTGGCGCTTGTGTTGCTATACGGTTTAAAAGATTGGAGTTGCACCATTACCACCAGCTATAGCTTTTGGTAAAGCGGCAAGCGCTCAGGTGGTCCTGAAAAAGACATGAACCAGATGAGAAATTAGCACGACAATGACAATCACGAGTGAGTTTACTGACAGAAATGAGGTTACACTTTAACGAAGGAACATGAAAGACATTTTTTAAAGTGATGTCCCTAGACACGTTAATGTCGCCAATTCCATGAATGCGGGAGAGGGACCTATTGTAGGATCGAGCGCTTGCCGCTTTACCAAAAGCTATAGCTGGTGGTAACGGTGCAACTCCAATCTTTTAAACCGTATAGCAACACAAGCGCCACGTTTTCTTCGAGTAAACCAAAATGTCATCGATAAAAACAATCACAAACTGATCGATGAACTCTCTAAAGACTCGATTCATCAGGTCCATGAAAACTGCAGGGGCATTAGTCAACCCAAAAGGCATAATAAAAAACTCATAATGCCCGTACCTTGTACGAAACGCAGTTTCGCAACATCTTCCTCTCGAATGCGCAACTGATGATACCCTGAATGCAGATCGATCTTCGAATACACAGCTGAACCTTGAAGTTGATCGAACATATCATAGATCCTCGGTAAAGGGTACTTATTCTTCACAGTAGCCTTGTTCAGTTGCCGAAATCAATACATATCCTCATCGAACCGTCTTTCTTCTTCACAAACAAAATAGGAGCTCCCCACGGTAACATGCTTGGCCGAATAAAGCCTTTCTCCAGCAGGTCGTTAATCTGCACCTTCAGTTCTCTCAACTCGATTGGTGCTAAGCGATAAGTAGTCGGGAAATAGGAGCTGTGCCAGGCACCAACTCAATATTGAAGTCAATCTCCCTCCTCGGAGGAAAACCAGGAATCTCTTCTGGAAATACATCAAGAAAATCACGAACGATGGGTATGTCACTAAGCTCCACACATGACGTCGAGGATTCATCTAACGCATAGATCATGAACCCTGCGTTCTCCAACGACAGTAGGCCAAACATATCCATAGCAGAGATCAGCGGAATCTTCTATTGGGAATCATGGCCGTAGAAATTCCACTTCTCGCCACACCGAGGCCGAAAGCGCACAACGCCATGAAAACAATCCACTGTGGCCCTGAAACTAGACAACACGTTCATTCCCACTATACAATCGAAATCCCACATAACTAACAGAATCGAATCGGCTATCAACACATTCTCGCCAAATCTAAGCATGCCATTAAACACAATCTCCTGGGAGAACAAGCTCGCACCTGCAGGAGTCGTAATAGAAACAACATCACGCAAAATGGTAGTACTCAACCCATGCTCAACAACAAAGGCATCAGCTATAAACGAATGTGATGCTCCAGTATCAAATAACACACGTGCTGGAAAATCAAAAATAGTACAAGTACCTGCGATCACTCCTCTAGGCATGCCCTTTGCTTGCTCCCTAGTCATGACACTCAGTTGGGCCTGCTGAGGTCCTGAGAAATGAGGCTGGGAAGACTGTCCAAAACGAGGAAGACCAGGCTGCTGGAAAGACCTGAGCTGAGTCTCCCCCATCCTATGCTGCAGGACAGGGAAAGAACGACCTCGAGATGACCCATCAGAACGGCCCTGAGGTGGGCCAGCAGTATGCTGAGATCCAGCCAAAGGACACACTCACGCAAAATGTCCATACTGCCCGCAAATATTGCCAAACACCCTGAACCCCTACACACTGCGTTGATGGGTGTCTGCCTCCACATTGACCACAAAAGTTGGCCCTGGGACTGCTACTACTCGAACTACCCGAACCAGAATAACTAGAACCCGACTTCTTCTTAAAATGTTGGCCATGAGGTTTGAACCTGTGGCGTCCAGACTGTTGGGATGACTACTGGGGTTGCTGGGAGGACTGGGAAGATTGGGAAGGCTGCGCCCCTTGAACATTGGGACGAATACCTTGAACTGATTGTGGCCTAACCCGAGACCTTCGGTTCTGCAATCCTTACTCGATATCCATCGCCTTGTCCACCGCATCCGCATAGCTGGTAGGTGAACTGGCCAACACCAAAGAATAGAGATCCTCATTCAGCCCTTCCAAGAATCTGTTCCTTTTCTCCCTCTCACGGCTGGACACATGAGGATAGGCAAGGTGAGAAGAAAACTATCGAGCATACTCCCCCATAGACATGGTTACTTTAACCAAATTATAGAACTCGAGCTCCCGGGCATTCACATACGAATCTAGGATGTACTCCTATCGAAAAGAAGTACAAAAACTGTCCCAAGTTATCCCAGCACCAGTCTCCTCAAGGGTTCGTGAAGCGCCTCTCCACTAGCACTCCGCATTCTTCCTAAGGTGGAAAGTAGCCAGGCTCAACCTACGCTCATCATCATAGCGTACTCGATCGAATAATCCCATAATGTGCTACAACCAGGACTCAGCATCGAACTAGCTCGTCACAATTGAACTTTGAGGATTCATCCGCTGAAACCTCGCCTTAATCAGGTCCATTTCATCCACACGGGCTGCCAACACATCCACCTCATCATCAACCTGTCTAGAGCTCCTATGAATGGGAACACTGCGCTCCATCTCATCATTCGGACCTTCAGATTCTACCGGAATCTGCCCTCTAGCTCTTCCCCTATACGTCTAGCCGGCATCTACAAAAGTACTAAGAGGGTATGATCACACAACAATTATACCACAAAGTCAATCACACGCAACAAGAAACACAATGCCTAGACTCAAGTGTGATCAAAAGAATTCGAGCTTATCCCAGTTTAAACTCTGATGCCGAAAATGTCAGGCCGGTGCACAAACAGAGATAAATACGCATAAAATAATCGCGGAAGCATTTAAAAGTGGCTAAAATTTTTCGCCTTTGCCTGACTTAGAAAATATCATTTCAAAATACTCTTATACTCAAAATATTGGTTTTACAATAACCGACAAGTTGAACACCAACAACTTAAATCACAACTATAACATTAACAATACAAGCATAGAGTGACTACCTAATAATAAAATCCCAAATCAACAATAGAACATCAACACGGGACATTCCCCAGTGACGACTCTATTACATAATCATAAAATATAAATAACTGGGACACTCTATCCACCTCTCGGGGCACCACCAGCTGAGTCATATCCATGAATAGCTGAGAAATCTGGGTAACCTGAACAACACACAGAAAACCAAAACATCCAGCCCCAGAGGTACAAGGGTCAAACCCCAGTACGGAGAGCAACATAAAACAGCAAGTACATAGAGCAAGTTATAAATTCTATGCAAGGCATGAGAACAGGGAGATCCAAGGATCCACGGGACTGTACACAACTGGATGCTAGGAATGGGAATGGTCACCGGATGTGTGAGAGAATGGTAGTTACCCAGGCGCTCGATCACACATGGTACCAAACATCAACAGAACAGGGATGGCCGCAACATGTGAGAGAATGGGAGCTACCCAGGCGCTCTATCACACGCAATACCAGCACAAGCTAGATCAGAAAGGCCATAGTGCATGTGAGAGAATGGGAGCTACCCAACCGCTCAATCACATACCTCCTGTCAACATGGATTAGCTCAACAGCAACAACAACAGATCATAAGTTCTCATAGAGGCTAGCAAAGGATTGTGAGAAACAAAGCGTAACAACATGACATGCGTGTATGCATAAGAACAACTTGCAATATATCACACAGTAGAACCGATGCAAGCAAGAGCATAGAATCCAACAGCATACACACTGCTCACATAACATCACACACTCATTTATACCCAAGTCCATCTCAAAGCTGTAAATATAAGCTCACATCCGTACCTTCATCTTCTGTGCTACAATTACCACAACAGGGGTCCCGAGTAACTCAGATCTGCCACCTGCTTGTCCAAACAAAACAACCAGCTCAGGGACATTACGCACAGAAACACAAACTGGGAGCCACCAGCTCAACCCAGCTATATCCTACCTTTCTAACACAATAACCAGCTCTATACGAAGCACAAGGTAGGATCTAGTACTTACTAAATAACTACCGAACAGAAGAACCAACTGCCAGTATACGAACAAAGACGCACTGTAGCTCCTTCGCGTTCTTCTTTTAGCTCACCAAAGTCTCAAAAAAGAGGTATCAATGGAAGCGTCTTGGCAAAGGGAACTCAACGCTACAAATCTTTCTCCAAACGGAGTTGTCTACTACCGGCAAACGGAAGAAATAGACTACGGTCAGCAGTAGCTAGGGTTATAAGACAAGATGAGATATCAAACTCTCGAAAGGAAATTTTTCAAAGTGTTATGGAATTAATTGCGAGACCACAGTCAAAGTCCCTTATTTATATACTCAAATCCCCCCCAGATATGATGAACAGTAGCCACCGACACACAGGGCTCACATTTGTACCCAGCTCAGATATGAGCGCTATACCAGATTTGACTCCTCTACGCTATACTAACTTGCGACAGCTAAACGACGTCGCACAGGAGTCCAACATATTTGAGCATCTTCGTACCGTTCAGTTCTTGTTCCAACAGATCTCACCACGTCGATAGATCACACTACTCAGCTACTGTCTACCAGCGTCAAAGCTGAAATCGCTGAACGACGTCGTACAAGTTCACAATAGTTTCATTCAAACGTCGTCACATTGCAACCCAGATCCGGATGACCAGATCTCACACATTCAGATCTTACCTCAGCCGGTACCTATGAACCACACCGATTTACACTAAAACCACGAACTGGGCCGGTCCACACAGTACTAACAACTTGCGCTCCTCGAAGCTGGTTTCTCCAAACGACGTCGCTTCAGCACCCGCTAAGTATATCCAACTTAGCGTACCCAGAATGTCTTGCGACAACAATATACCAACGATCCAACCAACCAGATCTGACGGTTCTACGAAAAGCAAAACCAAATCTGAATCCACGCACTATCTGCTTACGCTCACTAACAATACTATCTCAAAGCTGGTCCGTCCCAGATCAACTCACGCCAGATCTGGTCTATGCTAAACCCGATTAACTAAATGAATTGTTCCACAAATATTTCGGGTCTCATATCATGGTAGCTATCCACTCGTCTCAACATATTGTACCAGAGCATAAACCAGATTACTCAACCTGCTGTTGCCAAAGCTGATGAGAGCGTGTAGCTATCCAATCGTCTCATAGCGGATAACAACAAGATCAGCAGGGAGATGAGGAGCACGGTCTTGCCGCTCGTCCTCTATACAAGCCTCCTGGTACATACGGGTTAGCACAAGAACAACAGCTAACAAGATATGAGCTCAACAGGAAAAATGCATGTATGCAGATACAACAGCTTGCAACTACCAACACAGAACAGAGGCAAGCAATAACAACACGATAGCATACACCGCACAACATACTAGCAAGCATACATATATATCCATGCCTATCCCAAAGCCGTAATACAAGCTCAAATCCGTACCTTTGCTTCTGTGCTACAATTACCACAACAGGGTCCCGAGTAACTCAAATCTGAAATCTGATAAGCCAACGACAACAACAACTCAGGGAAAGTAAGCACAGAACAACGAACTTGGAGCCACCAGCTCAACCCAGCTCTATCCTATCCTTAGAACACGATAGCTGGCTCTAAACGAAGTATAAGGTAGGATCTAACACTTACCCGAAAGCACTACCTGAAAGGAAGAACCAATCGATCGGAACACGAGCTGACAATGAACAGCAGCTTCTTCGCGTTCTTCTTCTAGGTAGTAACAGAAGCGTCTTGGCAAGGGGAACTCAACGCTACCAATCTTGCTCCAATCGGAGTTGTCTACCGCCGGAAATCGGAAGAAATAGACTACGGAACAGTAAGTGTTTCGCTACAGTATAAATATGTTTCCGGGGAAGATATTTCTAAGTGTTGGAAAACAATGGCGTACGTATGGTCAAAGTCCTCTGTATATATTAACTCAAATCTGCTGAAATCTGGTGAATAGTTGCCACCGACAACTCAAGGCTCACAGCTGGTACTAACTCAGATCTGGGTACTACTACTCCAGATCTGGACTCTACGCTACACCAGATTTGGACTTCTCTTCGCTATCTCCAAACAACGATGAATCACAATCCAGCTCTCGCCTAAGACAGTAACATGATCAGTGCTATTCTAAATGGGGAAACAACGACGATCTCACATCTCTGCTGGTTTCTCTAACGACGTCGCACAACAATCCATTTAACTCATACACGAGTATCGCTAAACGACGTCGCATCACAACCCAGATCTGGACGACGATCTCACACTCATCCAGATCTCACCACATCAGATACTCGTGAACCGTTTTGGTTTTCACTAAAACCACGAACCGACCGGTATACACAGTACTACCAGATTTCACCCTCAAATATGGTTTCTTCCAAAACGACGTCGCTCCACTATCATCTCGAAATATCTTGCGATGACTATTTACATGCATCCAACCATCCAGATTTGACCGTTCTACGAACTAGACAAGAGCTATTTGACTCACAAACCAGCCATCTCTTCTTCTTCGGGTCTATGCCAACCCCTATTAATTATCCAAAATGATGATTACGATTCAAATCTCACACGATGTGGTTATTTTCCCGAGCTAATTTTCACAATCTGTTTCTTTCCTTGAGGTTCTGAATATGAAATTTGATTTCGTTGTCTGATCTGAGTTGACTTTGTTTGAACATCGTACTCCAGTCTTCCCATTTAAGTTGTGTTGACGTTTCCTAATCTGAGTTGAAAAAATAGCCCAGATCTGATTTTCTAATCCAAGATGTTTTACGCTCACGGTATGTTTTATACTCCGAGCCGAGCAAATTTAGCTTAGGTCCACTTTGGACTTCAAGTTTTATTCTTCGTTCCATTAGCTTTGATTCGAAGGTATAACTCTAGTCTGTTCGAAGTTATACCCAACTTCCAAGGATAGTTTTTGAAACGAACCAGACTCTAGAATTTTTTTTTTGCGGAAAACATAAACTTAAAGTATGGCTCGTTCCCTTCTAAAGTATTTCTAAAGCATTTTCTCAAAAATACTTTTGAACATGAATAATTAAATATTTAAAAACGTTAAAACATCCATTCGGTAAAAGAAATCAACTGAGAAAAATGCAAAAAGTAAAAATGTTTATAACCACATCTAAAACTGTATCATCTCAAAATAAATCGCTGCGGTCAAGGGGTACTGCTGCAACAGGCGCTCAGATGTTCTCACCGCCAGTCGGTGTAAACTCATCAACAGGGTCATCACCTGCACCATTTAAACCTAGTGAGCCTAGAGGCTCAGCATGCTCTATCGTATATCATAACAAAGTACATACTAATAAAATCGTATGCAAGCACATACTTGTAATAAAATAACATTAAAAACATGAATGCGTGCATGATCTTAAAACATTTCTTCATCCATTTCATATCATAACATATCATATAACATATAAGGCATGACCTAACGTAACATGAAAGCATATGAGTCGTATCCTGAAGTGTGACTGAAGTCGATTGATCAATCAATAAACCAAGTACGCGGCACGGTGTGGTTCACCCCAATATCACACGAGGATCCCTATATGTCACATCTATATTGCCACTTCACCCAGATATCACACTAGGATCCATAGGCTGACACTTCACCACGATATCACACGTGGCTCCATAAGCTCATAATTTGCCACTTCACCTTGATATCACACGAGGATCCATAAGCTGCCACTTCACCATGATATCACACATGGATCCATAGGCTCTCATACATCATCATAAGTCAGAAAATCATTCAATCCCTCGAATTTTATCTTTAAAAGAACATGCCTTTAACGTTTATAAAACATTCATGATTCATGCATTTTCATAAAATTATGCAAGTTTAAAAGCTTAGCCCGTTAATGTATATTTAGTCATTTCCTTTAAAACATTTACATACATAACATACTGCATATATAATTAAATATATATTTACGGCTTCTACATTTTTCTACTTCGATCGAGTATTGATTCTGGGGCCTGGCTCACCACTTCTAGGCTAATCATCGCTCTTTACATAACCGATGAAACTAATGTTCACCCCTTTTTAACATTTTTGCCTAATTATATTAAATTTTATTTCTTAAAATCATGGCTATTTGTGACTAGTTAAAATCAATTATCAATTTTTGAATTATTAAAATCGATTTTGACTTTAGAAATCAATTTTGACCCCAAAAGTCGATTTTGACCAAATTAAATTTTCCAAAAATCAATTTTGACTTAATTATAATTCCAAAGGCCCTAATTTTGATTTAAAACTTAAAAATAAACAAAACTTTAAAATTTTGACTCAATTCCTAACATCTGGCTATTTTCTTTAAAATTGGACATTTGACTTAAAATTAAAATAACAAGTCCACAATTAAAATAACTCGGGTCTATTTTAAAATATTTTGACTCAGGACACGATGAACCAAACCGATCCATCCAAACCAAACCGGTTTGATCAAACCGGCCGGCCCAAAATGTTGCCCTACACCACACGTGAGCCGCCGCTCACCTCTAGCGCAACGCCCACTTCCCGACGTTAGTGTTCTCTGCTCCGGCCACAATGGCCGGAGACCCTCCGATTGGACCACCCCCAGGTCCAGTAGGTTCCAACGGGACAAACCATGGTCCAAACCGTGGCTCACAGTGCACGCGCGAAGGCCATAAATATGGCTGCTCTCCTTGCGCGGCGCACCAGGTGATCTTCACTTGCAGCCATGGTTTTTGCTCGAACCAGCCCACTTTTCAGTACCTAAAGGCCACCATAAAACCACTAATGATCACTCCCAAGCCCCTGGAACACCCCTGGACCGAAGTTTCAAAGATTTGGATCGAAAATCATGTTAGAAAATGGGGTGCATGCATGATCCGAAAATAAACCTCATAGATGTCATTAGGTCGCATACAAAACATGCCATAAATCATTGAAAAATATCTAATATGGTCTAAATGGTGAGAAAATAAATTGATATCACATGCCTGGTTTGTACAAGATGTAGATCCGCGAGGTACCAACGTCGTAGACGCGAGATCGGGCCGCAACCAGCTTTGGATCACTAAGCTTCACCAATGGAGGAAGTGTTCGAATTTTTTTTGTGATGTGGGGAGGAGGGGGACGGCTGTTACATCTAAAGGGAGTCTAGGTTTGTGTAAAATTTGTGTTTAAGAAAAAAAATGAATGTGACTAATATGACCCCTATTGATTTAATTAAGAAAATACAAGCTTGCCCCTCTAATTAATTTAAAAAGGCACTTATAATTCACAATTGGGCTTGAAAGATAAATATTTTCGAAATCACGGCCTCCTCATAGTTTAAATGCCTTAAAACTCAATATACCAGCCCGTATAGGCGAAAAACGGGTTCCCCTCCAAAATAATTATAAAAATTATAATTTTCAGAAATTGTTGCTTAAATTAAAATAATTTCATTTTTAATAATAACTTAAAAATCTCAAATTATTTTCATTCCGGTCGGCCCTAATCTCGTCCACACGTCTGTAGCTCAAACAGGCTGAAAAACACACATGCATACCATGCAGCATAAAATCATAAATAAATCATATAAAATGTCATGTAATCATCTCAAAATATTTTCTCCCTAGTAATGCACTCCTTTCTACGTAGTCAGAAATTTCTACGCGTTACAACTCTCCCCCCTTATAGATATTTTGTCCCCGAAATTGAGTACGTACATAATAACTCCGGCTAGTGCGTCCGCAAATCGGCCTCAGTCTCCTAGGTAGCTTCATACTCCGAGTGATTCTGCCACCTGATCTTGACCATCGGAATACTCCACACTCTCAGCCTACGGTCCTCCCTAGCTAGATCTTCGCTGGTCGCTCCTCAAAAGATAAATCTGGTACCAACTGGAGCGGCTCAAAATCCAACACATGAGACGGGTTCGGAATGTACTTCTGCAGCATCGAGATATGGAAGACATTATGCACTGCTGATAGGCTGGGTGGTAACGCTAATCGATAAGCCAGAGTACCAACCCTCTCCAAAACCTCGAATGGCCCAATAAATCTCGGGCTGAGCTTGCCTTTCCGGCCAAAATGCATCACGCCCTTCATGGACGATATCCTCACGAACACATGATCTCCCATAGCTAGCTCCAGATATCGTCGTCTCTGATCGGCATAACTCTTCTGACGACTCTGGGCTGTCCTCATCCTATCCCGAATCCTCGTCACAACATCTTCTGTCTGCTGCACTATCTCCGACCCAGTAAGCACTCTCTCACCAACCTCGTCCCAGTCTACGGGAGATCTGCATCTCCTCCCGTACAGTGCCTCATATGAAGCCATACCTATCGATGCCTGAAAGCTGTTGTTGTACATGAACTCTAACAGCGGCAATCTCGAGTCCCACGTACCCTGAAAATCTACCACACAAGCTCTCAGAAAATTCTTCAAAATCTGAATGACCCTCTCTGACTGTCCGTCTGTCTGCGGATGAAATGCTGTATTGAATGACAATCTAGTCCCCAAGGCGGCATGTAAGCTCCTCCAGAATGAAGATTTGAATCTGGTGTCTCTGTCCGACACTATCGAGACAGGTATGACATGCAGTCTGACCCCCTCTCGGATGTAAAGCTCTGCGTACTACGTCAGGGGTGAAAGTAGTCTTCACCGGTAAGAAGTGCGCTGACTTGGTGAGTATGTCCACAATCACCCATATAGCCGTGACCCTTTGGGACTCCTAGGCATCCAACCATGAAATCCATCGTAATATGCTTCCACTTCCACTCAGGAATGGGAAGTGGCTGCAACAACCCTGCCGATCGCTGATGCTCTGCCTTGACCTGCTGACAAGTCAAGCACTCAGACACGAATCTCCCTATGTCCTTCTTCATCCCTGGCCACCAATACAAAGTCTGTAAATCTCTGTAAATCTTCGTACTCCCTGGGTGGATGGAATACGTCGATGCATGAGCCTCAGATAAGATCTCGGCTCTCAACTGCCCAATGCTTGGAACCCACATCTGGCCTCTGAAACGGACTATCCCGTCCTCAACTGTATATAGACCTCGCCCTCTGTCCTCATCACGCTGTCTCCACTGCTATAACTGCTCATCGGAGGCCTGCCCCTCTCTGATCCTATACTCACACACCCTGTGGCCACTATCTTCCAGTTGATTGGATATCAGTTGTTGAGCAGTGCCTTGAGATCCTTTGGCTCCCTGCCTTCGGTTGTAGCCTTGTTCTCCTGTATAGCATCTGCATATTATCTATTGCTGTTTAACTGCTGTTTTTCAGTTGCTCTCCGTACTGGGGTTTGACCCCAATGTCCCTCCGGGGCTTGTTGTTTTGTTTGCCTGTGTGTGTTTTAGGTTATCATGGTTTCTCAGTTGGACGTGGAGTTGATCCAGCTGGTAATACCCCGGGAGGTGGATAGAGTGTCCCAGTTATATATAGTATATTTATTTATAATGTATTGTATCTATGTTGAGCGAGAGACTCATCATGTATCCTTTGATTTGTATAATTGGGAGTCACTCTATGATTGTATGGTAGTTGTATTGTATGCGTTGTCGTTGGGTTTTCGAGTGCTGTAAAACCAGTATTTTGGATATTAATGTATTTTAACTTATGTTTTCTAAGTCAGGTCAAAACGAAAAATTATAGTCACTATTTTAATGCTTCCGCTTTGGTTTATTGCGGGTTTTATCTCTGATTGAGCACGAGGCCTGACATCGGGTACTCCTAACAGCTCGCATATGCTCAGATCCGATCGCACCATCAGTACTGGCTATGCTTAACACATCTCAGGTTAGTGCTCTATTGAGCTTACGACATCCAGATCAGTTCGCAACGCTCTCAGATTGGAGTACACATACTTGGAGCAGCTCACGATGGTCAACTCAGGTCACGATGATCAACTCAGCTGACACTGCTCAGATCATCATGCGACAACAGATCAGCTCGCGTCAGCAGATCCTTGCTAAACGATCAAATCTCTAATATGATCCTACACGTACAACTCACCAGTACACCCAGATTGAATTCAATTCACTAGCCATATCAGCTCTGCACAAAAAAACTAGATCATCTCGGGCCTAAGCTGATCTACCCAAATTACGATCTTTCCCCTAAAGAAACCTTGATTAATAGCAGTCCTCACATTAATCCTCCCATTAAAAAATATTTCATCCTCGAAATTAAACGCAATCTAGACACATAAGATAATACGTGACAGACTAAAGTAAATACTCACTTCAGTGAACAACTCTAGAAATCTATGTCTTATATCCTCTTCTGGCTCCCTTGTTGATTCTTCAACTCGTTGTCGGCACCTCTGCGCTTTGACTAACGAGATGGACTTATGTCTGAGTTGCTTCTCTTTGCGCTCAAGTGTTGGATGTTCGAAGTAACTCAATGTCTCATCCAGGTAGAGCTTATCTTTGCGATCAAGTGTTGGATGTTCGAAATAACTCAATGTCTCATCCAGTTCTACCTCATTTCGTTGAATAACTGAGATGGGTCTAGCTGATATTTTTGCAACATAGAAACATGAAAGACATTATGAAAACCAGAAAGATATGGGGGAAGGGTACTTCGATACGCAAGATCACAGACTTTGCCTATAATTTCATATGGCCCAATAAATCTCGGGGATAACTTTCCTTTCTTTCCAAACTGATCATGCCTTTGAATGACGAAATTTTCAGGAATACTCCGTCTCCCTGTTCAAAATACAAAGTTCGGCGTTTGATATTCGCATATTTGGCTTGTCGTTCTTGATCTATATACATTCTCATCTGAATGATCTTCACTTTGTCAGCCATATCTCTGATCATATTTGGCCCTACATCTAGTTCTTCTGAGATGTCATCCTAGTATAATGGAGATATGCATTTCCATCCATGTAATGCTTCAAAACGAGCCATCCCGATACACATCTGATAGCTGTTGTTGTAAGAAAATTCCACAAGAGGCAATGAATCATTCCTGTTAGTGCCAAAATCTAGCACTATGGCTCATAACATATCCACTGAAGTTTCGATAGTCCGTTCTGACTCTCAATCAGTTTGAGTATGGTATGTTGTACTCAGATGTAATTGAGTACCAAGAGCTTCATGTAGACTACCCAAAAAATGAGAAGTAAATAAAGGATCTTGATCTGAAACGAGAGATTGAGGCACACCATGCAATCTAACCATATTTATACATAAATATCAGCCATCTGATCATGTATGTAGGTCATTTTATACGGAATAAAGCAAGCATTTATTATTCCCATGCTCTCCAGAATAATACCCATCCTCTGTGTGAACGCACTTGAAATAAACGAGTGGGTCGCCCCTGAGTCTAGCAAAGCGAGTGTAGTGACACCAAGCACACGAATCTCACCTGAAACAGAAACTTCACATAGGTACGCGTTTACGGTCATACTAAATCCCAAAAAGCAGTTTAGATACCTAAGACAGTTATAAGTTCGCTAGCGCTATCCGTCAAAGTTCTCAAGTTAAGTCCTAGAAGATCTAACAGTTCCCACTTATGTTCACCTAGCAACTAAGGCAACAAGTTTCCTAGCATTGCTCTATCTAGCATGCAATTCTAAAACACCAAGATAGCACACAACAAGGTACGGAATCTAAAACGGAATACCTGTGAGTAAAGTCATGTCGGGATCCGCAGCCTCTGCCTGCATCACGAACAGTAGACTGCACCCTCTGTGGGTAATTCATTGCAACATGCCCTGGCTCCTTGCAGTGGAAACATCGGCCTGAACCCGCCAAGCACTGCCCTGGATGGCTCTTATAGCACGTCGACCACGTCGGATACACTCTAGGTCTAGGGGCAGTAGCCCCCTGCTGCTGTGGTCTCGGCTGACACTGTGGTCTCTGCTGTCCCTGAGGCCTCTGCTGGCCCTGGAGCCTCTGCTGCTGCTGCTGGCCCTGCTGAGATGGGCCCTTAGAAGGCCACTGAAAAGGTCTCTTCGCTGGTGGCTGCGAAGACTGCCCCCTGGCGAGCTTCTGCATCAGACGCTTCCTCTGGTAATCCTCCCTCATATCCATCCGGCCTCTCTCAGACCGGTAAGCCCTATTCACTGCCTCCATATACCTCTCCACGTCCGCCATGTTGACATCGTGCCGGATGTCAGGTCGCAGTCCATCAGTAAACTTCCTCAACTTCTCACTCTCAACTGTAGCAATCAAGGGCACAAAGGTACACCCTCGCTCAAACTGTATCACATACTCAGAAACCGTCTAGTCTCCCTCACGGAGACTCATAAGCTCCCGAATCACCTGGCTCCGGGCATCTACAGGAAAATAATTCTCGAAAAATACTTTCTTGAACTCGCACCATGACAGGCTCTCCATAAACAGTCCAACCACTGCGCCTTTCCACCACAGAGCGGCGTCTCCATTCAGCATGAAAATAGCATAATGGACCTTGTAGGCGTCCGCTAGACCCATGCAGTCATAGATAGTCTCCATGGATCAGATCCACTCCTCAGCAACAAGTGGATCGGTGGTGCCAGCAAACTCCTTAGGTCCCTGCTTGAGGAACCTCTCTGCAACGTCCTCCTCATGCGATTTCCCGGGTCGCTCTGACTGACGCTCCAATAGCCTGGTAATTCCAGCTAGCATGTCCACGCTAGCTCGCTCATACGGAGTCAACTGAGGTGGTGGGGGAGGAGGAGGAGGTGTAGCATCACCCTGCTGGCTCCTATCACGTCGTGAAGGCATTGTTCTGTTACACCAAAACCTTATCACGTAAATCTAAGTGAATGACTAAGTGTCTATTTTTAAAAATCTAAGGCCAAATCTCATACGTAACTAAAACACATGAAACTTGCAATCATAACATAAATAATAAAACATATAAAACTCACAGACTGGTAGTGCGACTTCTGAGCTCCACGCAGTAGGAAAGCACCCCACCAGAACCATCGCTCTGATACCAACTGAAACGAACCAGACTCTAGAAATTTTTTTTTTGCGGAAAACATAAACTTAAAGTATGGCTCGTTCCCTTCTAAAACATTTGTAAATCATTTCTCAAAAATACTTAAACATGAATAAATAAATATTTAAAAATGTTAAAACATAAATTCGGTACAAGAAATCAACTGAGAAAAATGCGGAAAGTAAACATGTTTAAAACCACATCTAAAACTGTATCATCTCAAAATACATCGATGCGGTCAAGGGGTACTGCTGCAACAGGCTCTCAGATGTCCTCACCACCAGTCGGTGTAAACTCATCAGCAGGGTCATCACCTGCACCATTTAAACATAGTGAGCCTAGAGGCTCAGCGTGCTCTATCGTATATCATAACAAAGTACATACTAATAATATCGCATGCAAGCACGTAATTGTAATAAAATAACGTTAAAACATGAATGCGTGCATGATCTAAAAACATTTTTTCATCCATTTTATATCTAACATATCATATAACATATAAGGCATGGCATAACGCAACATGAAAAACATATGAGTCGTATTCTGAAGTGTGACGCCCAAACCCGTGGGAGCCAAAGGAATTTGAGAAATTTAAAATTTTAAACCAGTCGAAGGACTCAACTCGAATAAAGTAAGATTATTCCCTTACACAATGCTGAAATAAAGCTGATGGCGCCAAAGTTAAATAGTAGTAAACAGATTTGACAAAACAGATCTTGATTCACAATGCAAAATGCGATATTACAACCTATATAAGTTCACTATTGTTGTAACAGATCTTAATACAGTTCGTCAAAAGATCCAAAACAAAAAAAGCTAAAACTACACGGAAACGCTGGCCGTTGACAAAGACAATCCCCCGAATCTGAATCAACTTGCACCACCCGCCTGCTCCTGAGTTGCCTCACCTGCATCGGGAAAACTAGTGAGCCTAGGGGCTCAACAAATATAACTGAGGATAACAAAATCACATAAATGCAGGCATACTGAAATCTGAATACATAGATAGAGTAAAACAACAGAATCTTAAATCTAGCTACTGACAGACAACTCGAAACTCGGATCTAAATTTCTTATACTGGATGATTTATGGTATATAGGCTCTCTGGTGGTCCTTGTGCATGAAACATGTTAACTGATCAGTAACTCTCTGTGAAGGGATTACAATATTTCCATAATCCTGTCCCTTCCTTGAAGGGATTACGGTCCTACTGTAATCTTGTCCCTCCCTGAGTGATCGGGTCATCTATGCCATACACCCTCAAATCCGAACTTTACTTTATTTAACTGAAATAGCTTTATACTGGCTCTTGATCGAAAATAAATCTCTGAAATCTGGTAGATTTCACTGCTATAAAACTCTTCTTATTTTAAAAAAAAAAATACTGAGTGTACAGCTGGACTCGGAGCTGAGGACCAGCTCCGAAAAAATCAACTCGAGAGTGCAAAACAGACGTGGTTCTAGGAAATCAGATTTCGTGTAAACAGATCTCTTTGGAAACAGACTTGAAAGGGAAAACAAATGTCATGCGCAAAGGTAAGCTTTGATTTTCTAAATAGATCTTAGGTGTGGGATAGGCATACAGATGTGAACAGCAGCTTTGGCTAAGTAATACGGATTATGAATAGTAGAGACTGATCTGGTTCTTAGAAAACATATTTGACTAAGCAATACTGATCTTATTGCGAAAACGATAACAGGAGATTTGGAACAAGTGCTTCAGATTTGGTAGAGTACTCAGCTGTGATCAACCCAACAACAGATTTGGTTAAGAACAAAGTTATGCGTAGAAACAACTTGGCTAAGAAACACGAAATACTGCTTCGACTCAGAGAGACCCTAAACAAACTAGCTTCGCTTATCCAGTCGGAACTTGCCCCCGATCGAACCAGCGTTGCCTATCTGTTTGGATTCAATGTCCAGAATCTTCACAGTACATAGGAACAACGAGAACATCTCCTGGCTTTCTTACCTGGAATCTGTACAACTCAGTATATTTTAAAAACACACGGTTTCTTGTTAAACTTTCTGGTGAGTTTCCTCAAAACTAAAGCATCAAAGCAGTGAATCCATAGCTCAAACTCAAACATTAACGTAAGCTGAACTGAAACTGAGCAAGCAAGCATACACAGAAAAACAACTAAGCAATATATGTTTTCCAGAATGCAGCAAGAATCAGATTTACTTGCCTGAAACGAAGATCGCAACGTGCAGATGATCGTGGCTGGAAATCTCCTCAAGCACACTAGAAAAGCTACTTAAATTTGAAAGAACTAAAAGTTTTTTTTGCAACCAAAATGAATCCAGAGGCTTTCGTAAATCATTTCATACAAGGGAGAATGATTGAGTAGTAGGTAAAAATACTTGATTGGGCATGGCTGTCGTGCCAACTCCTTTCTCCTTTTTAAAAGATTTGTTAAAAGCTCCCTACTACTATTTTTATTTATAAACTTACTACAATCATTTTATTAAAACAGAGCTCCCATCTAAAAACTCATTTTTATTTTCGAAAGGAAATATATCTGGGTTATTCAGGTTTGTGCTTGGGTGAAATCCTTCCAGAATCTTCTGGCCATTGCTTCAAATCTTAAAAGAAAAGAAATCAGATTTGGACTAGAATCTGAATACTCGAAAATCTCAAAACAGACCTTAGAAAAGAAAGCCTAAGAAATATTGGTTCTATGGATTTTGGGGCGCTACAACTCTACGCTCCTTAACGAAATTTCGTCCTCGAAATTTACTTAACAAACAGCTCTGGATAGAGACTACGCATATCTTCTTCTGTCGCCCAAGTTACTTCTCGCTCAGACTGGTTGGACCACTGAATTTTAACCATTGGGATGCTACGGTTTCTTAACTTTCTATTCTCTCTATGAAGAATTCTTTCTGGTCGTTCCTCATAGCTCAAATTTGGTGCAAGTTGGATTGGCTCATAGCTTAAGACATGCGAAGGGTTAGGAATATATCTCCTCAAAGCTGATACGTGAAAAACATTATGTACCGAGGACAGATGTGGGGGTAAAGCTAGTCTATAATCCAGCGTTCCTACTTTGTCCAAGATCTCAAATGGACCAATGAACCTTGGGCTTAGCTTACCATTCTTCCCAAATCTCATTACGCCTTTCATCGGTGCTACCTTCAAGAAAAAATTGTCTCCAGATTCGAAGCTTAACTCACGACGTCTGTCATCAGCATAGCTCTGTTGCCAGATTTGAGCGGTTCTCAATCGATCTCTCACTTTCTTAATAGTTTCAGCAGTCTGCTCTACTAAGTCTGGTCCCAAACCAGCTCGTTATCCTATTTCATCCCAATGAATGGGTGTTCTACACTTTTTGCCATAGAGAGCTTCGTAAGGGGCCATCTG
>KQ998127.1:4279-15894 GCA_001598015.1 Dorcoceras hygrometricum
TTCTGGTCGTGGACCGTATTGGTGATATCTACCGCAATCTACCGAGAAGAGCCGACGTTATTGTAACTACGGTTGGAGCCAGGCACAAGTGCCAGCAAGGTAGTGGTTTTGAACCCTCTATGAATGACGATATTTGTATTGTTGTTCTTCGTATTAATCGTCTCCCGGCTGTATGTTTTCTGCTCTTCCGCTGCCTCGCCGGGGGGCGGTCTCGTTTCTGGTCGTGGACCGGATTGGCGATATCTACCGCAATCTACCGAGAAGAGCCGACGTTATTGTAACTACGGTTGGAGCCAGGCACAAGTGCCAGCAAGGTAGTGGTTTTGAACCCTCTATGAATGACGATATTTGTATTGTTGTTCTTCGTATTAATCGTCTCCCGGCTGTATGTTTTCTGCTCTTCCGCTGCCTCGCCGGGGGGCGGATCCGGATCCCCAACAAAGAATACTGTTGGCCATAGCTACATGGTATGACTAGAGCTATGTCAAACAAATTTGAAGACTGCGTTCCTTATTGAAACATTAAGGAAGATCTATATGACGCATCCTGAGGGATTCACATCCGTCGAAAGTGAACATAAGGTATGTAAGCTTCAGAGATTGATTTTTTTGTCTCAAATAGGCAACGAGAAGTTGGAACATAAGATTTGACAGAACAATTAAGAAATTCTGTTTCTTCAAGAATCCACAGGAATCGTGCATGTACAAGAAGGTTGTAAAGGCCCTATGACGTTTCTTGTACTTTATGCTGATGATATTCTGTTCATTGGGAATGACTTAGGAATGTTGTAATGAAAGTATGACTCTATGGTAAGTTTTTGATGAAGCACCTAGGTGAAACATACTATATTCTGAGAGTTCAGATCTATAGAGATAGATCAAAGAGGATGATCGAAATCACCCAAACTACCTAAGATCAACACCATACTTAAGAGGTTCTCTATGGAGGAGTCCAAAAGAGGACATATACCTATGTGTCATGTGGTTACTCTATCTAAGTCAATGTCCCAAAAGGCTGACGAGGAGATAGAGAAGATAATAGGTGTGCCATATGCATGGAAATAGGTAGCATAATGTATGGTCTAATGTCACCTATGCTCTGAGCGTCACGAGCAGATATCAAGCAAACCCCGACGAAATGCATTTGAAGACCGTGAAAGATATTCTTTGGCACTTGAGAAGAACTAAGAATATGTTCATGGTCCATGGGGGTGGAGAATTGAAAATAGAGGGCTATACCAACTCTAGCTTCCAGAGTGATGTGGATGACTTGAAGTCGACCTCTGTATTTCTACTCATGCTTAATCAAGTTGCTGTCTCTTGGAAGAGTTCCAAGAAGGACCATTGTGGATTCAACCACTGAAACTGAATATATTACAGCATCAGCTACTGCTAAGGAGGCTATTTGGATGATAAATACGTCCAAGAGTTGGAAGTGATTCTTGAAAAGGGGTTCGTCCATGAAACAACCCAAATTTTATAAAAGAATTTTCTTAAAATAAAGGCATAAAATTTTTTCAAAGTATCACAAAACTTAAAGTTAAAAAGTCATGCATCAGAAACTCAACTAAAAGTCATTTCAAAACAAAAGTACTACCTATGACAACCAGCTTGGTGTCTCAAAAGCGTTCATCCTCAAAGTTTCAAAATGTAAATTTTCCTCAAATATCTCTCATAACAAATTTGGAAGCTTATAGAAGGTTTCTACCATTTCAAGAGCTAGATTATTTATAATCTAGTTGGAGCCATCATCAAACTTTTGAAGGTTGATAGGTATTAATCTCTAAACACCCTTCTGTTGGATATTTAACTAGTATGCTACATGAGTGCTCAACCTTTTGTATTTTATGCTTCCGTTGCAATTTTGAGCATGAGCAATCGGTGTACCAACAAGTAGTATCAGAGCCAGGTTGATCATTGTAATGTAGCATTTGTAAAATATTATTTTGAGATCGATTTCGAACCGCATGAGAAAGGCCATATCATGTGTTTGTAGCGGCTGTTTTTGGTGATAGTTGCTGCCCATTTCGGGAAGCATCAAAGGACATGATTCTACCCATTTTGGGCAGCTAGGGAAGCTTCGAAAAAAATAAAATTAAATTTTAAGATTGTTGGCCGGAATCCGACGATGGAGCTATGGCGACGACTATGACACTAGGGTTCTCAAAAGGTGTTTTGTGATACTCAAGTGTCATGGGCCCTAAATTGATATGTTATTGTGGTTTATGTTTAAATTTCACAAATTTTTATGTTTTTTCTCATGAAAAAGTAATTAAAGTGTGACTTTTATTATTTATAGTGAATGGTGATTCACAAGAAATTCGTTATAAAAGAATTAATGATAAACAAAGGAGTTTGTTTATTAATTTAATTTATAATCGT
Organism: Dorcoceras hygrometricum; assembly: GCA_001598015.1. Classification (NCBI taxonomy): domain Eukaryota; kingdom Viridiplantae; phylum Streptophyta; class Magnoliopsida; order Lamiales; family Gesneriaceae; genus Dorcoceras; species Dorcoceras hygrometricum. The sequence continues at coordinate 6,661 of KQ998127.1, forward strand.
GGTGGTTAGTGATTGTATCAAGATATGCAATATTTGATCAATTTATTATTTATAATTGATTGATGGTGTATGATATGTGATGTTATGCATGAAGGATGATCAAGAGCCCAAGCCCAATTTGTTAGGTGTATGCTAGGTTATTTATTCGATTGGGTTGTAATAATTATCAATTTTAAAGTGGGCTTGGTTTCTAACCCGTTCTGTTAAGATAAAATTTATAAGTTTTGGTGATAACGAAAACAGAATAAAGAAATGAATTTAAGGATATCAGATTTGGACGATAAGTTATCGGAGACTCAGATCCGTTCAGATTTGATTAAGTGTTCAGATCAGATCAGAGTATTTCAAATCAGAGCGTATCGGGTAGAAGGTTCAGAACAGATTAGATCAGAGGATATAATTCAGTTCAGAGGATTCTATAACAGAACAGATCAGATCAGATGTTTCTAAGAACAGAACCGGTTAGTAATCATTTTGATTGGTCGTATGCAGTTCAGATCTAAGCAGCAGTGAAAGATGATATTATTCGAAGAGAGGGATTTCAGATTTACTAGTTAAAGAGAGAAAAAGGGGATTTATTCGTAAAGGAAAAAGATCGTGAAGCTTATATATTCGAAACAGCTTAGAGCAGATTTCAGCTCAGAGCTTAATAGATTTCAGATCACAGCTTCAGATCTTATCAGCTATTGGTCCAGATGATTCAACGATCGAGATTTATTCAGATAAAGCCTGCAAGACAAAGTGGACTAAACAGATTCACGATCAGGGCTACCTAGTATACTATGCAGAACGCAGAGTTTGTACAATCGATGTTTACCTATTTTGGGTATAAAGTCTACTCAGCTCTGACAACACCAGACAAACCTTATTGCAGCATTAATGGCACAATAAATGCTTAGTACAATAAATATATTCAAAAATGGTTTGTGTCTTTAGGCTTATTAAATGACCGTTGAAGATGGATGAGTATAAATAGCTGAGGAGATTCAAGCTGAGAAGCTCTGGCATTTTACACGCTCTCAGTCGATATACTGTCTCTCTTGGTCTTCGTCTTCCTCGTGATTATTCTTTCAATCCCAGCTCTCAAAATCTTGAAGAACTATCCTTGAAATTCATAAACAAAAATACCTTCGAGATTCCCTTCTGGTTTACATTAGAAAAATACTCTTATTGTATAAGAAACCAGAAGTGTTACAACTCTGTGTGTGTTGTATTCGTTGAGATATTAAAAACAGAGTCTGTAGCGAACTTGCTATATCAAGCAGCTCGAAAATACTTATATTTGCAATCATCAGAGGAGTCTGCGTAGATTTGGATTGCTAGGAGTTCACTTTAAGCGAGGCTGAAGTGATTGGGTGTTTGTAGAAGCTGTAACCATCAAATATTCTAGTGGAACCTTCCTGAAAAGGAAGAAGGGGAGACATAGGATATTAAGATCCGAACTCCAGAAACAAACTCTTGACCATATCAATTTACAGTACTTGCATCGTTATTTATTTACTGTTCACTGTTTAATCGATTTATTTCCGCACTTTATAGTTAACCGAGAAAACAGATTCGAACTCAGCTTTGAGTTAAGCACAAGCTTGTAAAACATTTTTAATAGGATTTGAAATAGAAAAATCCAAGTAGTTCATTCATCCCCCCCCCCCCCTTCTGAACTCCTAGGCCTATTTTATTAATTATTTCGATCCTATTGATCCTATCACGTTCCCACCCCATGAGATGTATCCCTATGTGTCATGGATTTTTAATGTAAAAATTTTAGTATAGTGAAGGATCAAGATTGGAATATGGTGGGTCATGAAGAATTGAGAAGATCCAAGACATGTAAATATTGGATGCTTGTGTAATTTTGCATTGCATCCGTTGCATACCCTAGGATTGGACCAATCTCCATGTTTGGCTCGCATGGACCTATAGTTTTGGGGCAATTGATCATCCTTGTTAGTTTACTGTTTATAATATATGTAGATATATTATAAATAATGAGTGTGCATTATTATTTTATAATAATGAAGTTGCATGAATCCGACAAACATATGAAAACATGGCAAAAGAAATTTTTTTAAACAAAAACACTCATTTTGAATATGATTCAAATTAATATCAAGTCGAAAAGGGAAATTATAAAGAAGTTATAATTTCCTTGTCTTCCATCGACAGTGGATGCATGATGAACGCTACCCGCGCTAGGTGCTCGGCTCATATTATTGAGGGGGACCCGAACGCCGGAAAGCTGTGACATACATTAACATTGTGATGTGAAATACGTGGAACTCCCATGATTTCAGCTCATATTATTGGGGGATTCATGGTGACTGTCCATTAAGGTTTGATATCGACGAGTGTGGCTTGACACGTAACGATGATCAACGTAATATTATTGGGTCCTTATCAAACATGAGACAAAAGTCTACGTAAAGGGTTGCATAGAGATGCAACTGGCAACTACCTTTTAGGAACATGATTGGCCGATATTAATCGGGATCATGATTCGCTAATTGGACCTTACATACCTACTGAAGAAAGTGGTTTCCCGTTTTTTTACTAGAGAGTAGTGAAAAATGTCAAAACGGTGGGAGGAATAGATTTATAAAGTAAAAGTCCACACGTTATGAAACGAACCATACTCTAGAATATTTTTTTTAAAATAAAATACGGAATAAACATTCTTTAAAGTATAGCTCGTCCCTTAAAAACTTTTCTCAACATCACTTTAAAACATAAATGGATAAATATCTCAAAACGTTAAATCATTCATTTTGTCTTAAAACCAGAGTAAATAAAATGCGGAATCTGAACATGTCTCATCAAACAAAAACAAAGACATCAGAGTGGTCACGGGGTAGCAGCTGCAGTGGGCGCTCAGAGGTCCCCACCGCCAGTAAGAATGAAATCAACAACAGGCTCACCTGCACCATTTAAACCTAGTAAGCCTAAAGGCCCAGCATGCTATATCTGGTAATAACAAAGTACGTATAATAAAACAACATGCAAATACATATGTATCGTAAAAATAGCTTTAAGACATGCATGCATGGATTATCGTAAAACATGGCTCATAAATCAGTCGTAACATTACATAATAGTATATCATAACATAATAAGGCATAACATAGAAAGATGTGTGAGTCCTATCCATGATGTGTGGGCCGTTACATTAACGATTGATCAATCATAAGAAACCAACGTACGTGGCGATACGGTTCACCCAACCTTACCTCTGGATCCCTCACACCTCTATGCTGCCACTTCATCATGCCGTGAACACATGGATTCATAAGCTCATTATAACATTAACAGAGGTTCACTGGGCTCGGTATCCCGGATCCGCTTATCGTTTACTTGCCGCAAATTACTTCAATCCCTCAAAATATATTTTTTTCATACATGCCTTTCACATTTCATAAACTTTCATGATGCGTGTATTTCGTAAAGCATGTAAATTAAAATGCTTAGCCCATCAATATATATTTAATTTTCTTTAAATAAATTCATAATCACATACTTAAAATACTACATATATAATTAAATATATATTTATGGGATTCTACATTTTCTCCTCCCGGTCAAATACTGGTTCAAGTACCTGGTCTACTAATTCTAAGCCCCAAAAGCCTAGATTTAAGCTTAAAATGAAACTTAACCCTAAACTTGACTTGACCTATTGAACTAAAATTAAAATTTAAAATTAATAAAATATTCGGTCCTACGACTTAAAAATCAGACATTGAATTTTGGCAAAATAAAAGTCCCATTAACCAAAAGCTTAGACTTTAAAATTTGATAAAAGTATTAGGCCCATAAATAAAATAGATGTAGACTTTAAAATTTTGACTTAAAATGATTTGACCTATTTACGCTTAAAATCGGACGTTACATTTTCTGCCCCGAAGAGATGCAGTTTGAGCGGCTAAATCGTAAAATTCATTAAAAATCCATTCCTAGTCAAATCGCTCCCCGTCTCGACCCACGTGACCCTACCTCGATGGGCTAGCTCCTGGAACCAACCATAACCGACCAAGATGCACGACATGATCAACCCGATGTCTGCAAACCCACTGTTTGGACCTGCTTGACCCTAACTCAATGATCTATATCTTTCAGTCAACCTTGACCACACAGACTGCATAGAGGCTTACCCGACCCCAACAACTCTACTGTCATGCACAAACGACAAGCTAGGACACGTGCTGATAATAAAATTCGTAACTAATTCATTCCTCGACCAAATCACTTCCTGTTGGACCCACGTGCTCCTAACTCGATGAACTAAATACTGAACCACCCTTGGGCCAAACTCTAGCCCCATGAACCGCCCATGACCGAAGCTTCACAAGGAATAAGTCATATGTGTGTTAGAAATTATGATGCATGCATGGATCTCAAATAATAATCATAGATGTAACCAATACACAAACAATTAATGCAACATCATTTGGAAAACAGCATATTATGATTTAAATGGTGAGGAAAAGGGAGAGAGAACATGCCTTTTTGAAGAACTATGTAGACTACCTGACCGGGACGACGGAATCGAGATGGGACGATCCAACCTTTGAAGTTGCACCCAAAATTTCGATGGAGCTTGAGTGAGGGGGAGTGGGTGGCGTGAGTGAGAGGGATAGGGGGAGGGAGGAGGATACTAGGGTTTCAAAATCTAGGGTTTGAAAGAATGGATAAGTTCCAAAAGACCCCCTCCAAGATGTTTAAATTAGGAAGATAAATGATTTTTCCCTCACTTACCCCTACTATTCAAATATTACTTAAAACTCACAAATTCAACCTTCCCCCCTCCAAGATTTTTAAATTAGGAAGATAAATGATTTTTCCCTCACTTACCCCTACTATTCAAATATTACTTAAAACTCACAAATTCAACCTCCCAATTTCGTAATAATAAATCTCCTAATTTTTAAAATATAGCAAAGCTCATTAAAATAGCCCGTATAGGTGAAAAACGGATTCCCCAGACAATTATACATAAAATCCCATTTTTTTTGTAAACTCATATGAATTTTATCTCTTAAAATATGAGGGCTAAAAAAATCAAATAAGCTTCACCTCGATCGCACCCAGTCTCGTCCACGCGTCCGAAACTCAATCGCACTAATAAATGACATGAACATCTTATAACATTAATTTAACATTTAATCACATAAGATGACACATAATTTCTAAAAAACAATTTCCCCCTAGTCATGCACTCATTCTCACATAATCAGGATTTCTGGGCGTTACAACTCTTCCCCCTTATATAAATTTCGTCCCCAAAATTAGGTTACGTATCGAAAATCTTCGGGTAGCACGTCCGCATATCGGACTCGGTCTCCCAGGCAGCCTCATCTTCTGAGTGATTCTACCATCGGACCTTGACCATCAGAATACTCCGCGCTCTAAGCCTATGCTCCTCTCGAGCCAAGATCTGAACAGGTCACTCCTCGAAAGATAAATATTGTGCTAACTGAAGCGGCTCAAAATCCAACACATGCGATGGATTCGGGACGTACTTCCTAAGCATCAAAATATGAAACACGTTATGTGCCGCTGAGAGACTGGGTGGTAGTGCTACCCGATATGCCAACGTACCAACCCTCTCCAAAATCTCGAATGGTCCAATGAATCTCGGACTGAGCTTATCTCTCCGGCCAAAACGCATCACGCCCTTCATGGGCGATATCTTCACGAATACGTGATCCCCTACCGCCAACTCCACATCTCGTCGTCTATGATCGACATAACTCTTCTGATGACTCTGGGCTGTCCTCATCCGATCTCATATCCTTGTCACAATATCTGCTGTCTGCTGCACCAGCTCTGGCCCAGTCCATACTCTCTCGCCAACCTCGTCCCAGTGCACGAGAGATCGAAATCTCCTCCCATACAGAACCTCATATGGAGCCATCCCAATCGATGCGTGAAAGCTGTTGTTGTACGTGAACTCTACCAAGGGCCATCTAGAGTCCCACGTACCCTGAAAATCTATCACACGGGCTCTCAACATAGAAAGATGTGTGAGTCGTATCCATGATGTGTGGGCCGTGACATTAACGATTGATCAATCATAAGAAACCAACGTACATGGCGATGTGGTTCACCGGTATGAAATGTGCAGACTTGGTGAGCTGATCCACAATGACTCAAATCGCTATGTAGCCTCTGGGTTCCAACCACAAAATCTATCGTGATGTTCTCCCACTTTCACTCAGGAACAGGGAGTGGCTGTAGTAACCCTGCCGGTCTCTGTTGCTCTACCTTGACCTGCTGACAGGTCAAACACTCGGATACAAATCGTCCGATGTCCTTCTTCATTCCCGGAAACCAATAGAGTGTCTGTAAATCCCTGTACATTTTCGTACTCCCTGGGTGGATGGAGTACGTCGATGCATGAGACTCTACTAAATCTCAGCTCCCAACTGCCCAGTACTCGGCAACCACATACGGCCCCTGAAACGAATGATCCCATCCTTGACTGTTACAAACCTCGTCCTCTGGCCTCATCTCGTTGTATCCACTACTGTAACTGCTCATCAGTGGCCTAACCGTCTCTAATCCGATCTCGAAGAGTCGGCTGAACTGTGAGCGCTGCTAAACTTGGTGCACAGCTTCCTGAATAGAACTCCAATACTAATCTCTCTATATCTGTCTGTAGTGGCCTCTCAACGGATAAGCATGCCACCACTGAAGTCTTCCAACTCAAATCGTCTGCCACCACATTAGCTTTACCCGGATGGTAATTAATGTCACAATCATAATCCTTCACCAACTCCAGCCATCTGCACTGCCTCATGTTCAGCTCCTTCTGTGTGAAGAAGTACATGAGTCTCTTATGGTCGGTGAAAATCTGACACTTCCTGACCGTACAAGTAGTGTCTCCCAAATCTTCAGCGCAAACACTACTGCTTCAAGCTCCAGATCATGCGTCGGATAGTCTGCTCATAAATCTTCAGCTGTCTCTACGCATAAGCAATAACCTTGACACCCTACATTAGAACTGCACCTAAACCTCTCAGGGAAGCATCTGTATACACCAAAAACTCCTCAGGATCCACAGGCATCTCTAAGACTGGCGCTGAAGTGAGAGCCTCCTTCAACTGATCGAAGCTCCTCTGAAACTTGGGACTTCACACATATTTCGCATTATTCTTTGTCAGGGCTATCAAGGGCACTGAAATCGAAGAGAAGCCCTTGATTAACTTGCGGTAGTAACCGCCTAAACCCAAGAAAAGACGAATCTCTGCTGCATTTTTTGGAATACCGCAGTTCTGAACTGCCTCCACCTTCGATGGGTCGACTGAAATCCCTGTTAGAGTAGATGCCCAACTAGCCAACTTGTGACGTGTGGGTTTCATAGACTCTTGTGTATAACGATCTTTATTTATGAATACGCATTTCTTTTATGGCATTCTTTATTTTCATTATGATATAATGTTAACAATTGTGTTGGATAAAGACCTAGAATGTACCATAGTGTATGTTAGATGTGATAGTGGATATGATGGCTATAATGAAACACATCTAATAGTCACTGTGCATTCTGAACTCGTTGCTAGTCGATTGGGCCGTCAAAATGAGGATAAGGCAGCCCGAGCTTGAGACTAGCATCTGCGATGTGAAGTACCATGTTTCATTGGTAGGGAACATTGTGATGTTCTGAGCATGCAGATGGATAGTGACCTGGTGATCTATCGAACTACCCTCGTTCGTACTTTCCAAGTGGTTACCATTTGTCGAGTGGAAGTCCGAGGTCTTGGTTGTACTGATTAGTCCTCACTACTCGAAACGTCATTGAGACTCTACATGATAGGCGCCTCACTTTGACCCGTTTACCGACTCACTTGGGGTCATTAGGTGGCGGGATTGGGTGAGGTCCCGATGCATGTAGGAGTCGATGCTTCGTTGTCGAGGATTCAATGCTCGCTTTCATGCATGGATATCCGATGCCATCTGAGGAGATAATAGTATATAAATCTCTGGCCAGAGTACTGGATGTGTTTTAGGTAAATGGGTTTACCTAGTAACACTCGCGATGTCACTATTTGATCTCCAAGATGTATGCATAGTTATCGGATCTTTAGCGACTCTTGATTTACCAATGGTCGTTGATATGATCGGGATATATGTGTTGAAAGTACCTTACTGTAGGCTAACCACGACCAACTGGTTCTTGCAGGCACTATGAGTGATACCTAGGGGATCATGGGGCGATGTTTCTAGGCGCTTTACCATGATCCGATGGGCAAGTCCGAAATTGTGATTTCGGAGTCACAATGGTTGTGGGCCCACGGCTAGCTGTATCCCTGAACCATTGAGGGTCACACAAGTACTGGATTCACGATTCCAGCATGGAAACTGAGCTCAATGTGTTGAGCATAGGAGGAGGAATTTAGGGTGTGCGACTTCCTAAAAGTCAACAGGGGTCAAATTGCGATTTCCCCAAAGTTGAGGGGCTAAACTGTAATTTTGGACTAGGTGATCTGAAAATTTGTTTTCGCATCATATTGCTCAGTTTTGGAAACTGTGTTGATCGGTCCGATCTGATCGACGATCGGGATTATGATGAAACCACGGTGATTTAAATGAACCGAATGTTCATATGGACATGGGCTTGACCCAAGACCATAGGGCCGGTTCAAGCCCATGTATGATTTAAATACTAGACTTGGTCTAGGGCTAGGACACAACATAACTTACTCTCATAACCATAGACCTAGAGTGTGGCCGCCCCCTCCTCTCCCAAAACCTCACGCCGCCGTCGGCCTCCCACGCGCCGCCGCGCCGCGCCGCCGTGATCGGACTTGTTCCGATCGTCGTGTTGAGGAGATTCCGTTCGTGCCAAATTCGTCAGGCCTTCTAGTGCAGGCTAACGAAGGAGTCGTGTTTCCGGTTGTGGACCTGATTTAGGAGGATCTACCGCCGCCTACCTTGAAGAGCCAGATTCCCTGTGAATTTGGTTGGAGCTAGGCGCCTAGACGCCAGCAAGGTAGCATTCGATAAAACATCCTATGTATGTTTTATGATTTGTTTTATATGTATTGAACGTTTTTCGGGGCAAATTTTAAACTTCCGCTGCGCCCCCGAGAAACGGGATCCGGATCCGCCATTGTTGCCAACAGTGGTATCAGAGCCAAGGCTCAGATCTATCAATACATAATTTGTGCCTTATTGCATCAAATCACAAATTTTCGAAAATCAAAAAAAAATCGGCTCTACTGTAGTTGCCGCATGCAG
>KQ998127.1:21854-35518 GCA_001598015.1 Dorcoceras hygrometricum
ATATCGTCATTTGGACCCGGGCCCGATGGGCCGGTCCAAGTCCATTGTTGGTCTACTTAATGTAGACTTAAGGACTTTAATCATAACTTACAATTAACTCTCACAACTTGACCTAACCGTAGCACAAAACCGCCTCCCCTCCTCTCTCAAACAAGCCGCCGCCACCGCCGCCCACGCGCCGTCGCCGCCGCCGCCGATCTTCGCCGGAAATTTGTTTCCGGCCTGTTCGACGAGGAGAATCCGTTCGTGCAGAATTCGTCAGTGCTTCTAGTGCAGCCTGACGAAGGAGTCTCGGTTCTGGTCGTGGACCGGATTGGCGATTATCTACCGCAATCTATCGAGAAGAGCCGGGTTCTTGTAATACCTGTTGGAGCCAGGCACAAGTGCCAGCAAGGTATTCGTTATGAACGCCCTATGTATGACGATTATTGAATTGTTGTTTTTCGTATTGATCGTCTCTCGGCCCTTTTTCTTTGTTCTTCCGCTGCCTCGCCGGGGGGCGGATCCGGATACCCAACAGTGGTATCAGAGCCAGTGTTTTTTGGATCTGATCATACGATTTGCCATATTGTATCTAACGTCTCTAAATTTCAGATTGCAAACCGAAAACCCTCAAAGCTGGCCGCCGACCACCGCAATCGCCCGCCTCAGCCGTGCGCCCGCCGCACGCGTAGCGCACCTCGGCCGCGCGCCTTCCGCGTGATGTCGTGCCGCTCATCGTGCGCTGGCCGCACGAATGGCGCGATGGTGGCCGCCGCGCACCGCTGCTGCATCGGCTGGTCGGGCGCCGCTCGTCGCGGGACGTTGCGACGCGGTCAGGCGCTTGTCGCGCGAGGTGGCCGGATGTCGCTGCTGGAGTGGGCGACGCTTGGCGCCGCTTGGTCGACGCCCGTTGTGCGCTCGTTGCGCAACGTCGCGTGCGCTGCCGCCGCGTTTTTGTTGGTGGCGGCCGCCGGCCGGCCGCCGCTCCAGCGAGTCTCCGGCGATGTCGTGACGGCTGGTCTGAATTCTTCTAGGTTTTGGTTCGGGTCTGTCCCGGGCAGCCCGTGAAGTTTTCGGGCCGGTATTGATCAGATCCGAAAACCATGGCTCTGATACCACTGTTGGGATCCGGATCACGCCTCCCGGCGAGGCAGCAGAAGAAAGAAAAACAATACCGGGAGACGATAAATACGATAATATCAATAACATACTATGAAATTCATAGGGCGTTTAAGATTGCTACATTGCTGGCAACTCGTGCCTGGCTCCGACCGGTTTCGTAAAGAAAACGGCACTTCACGGTAGATTGCGGTAGACTACGTCAATCCGGTCCACGACCAGATGCGAGACTTCTTCGTCAGCCTGCAATAGAAGGACTGACGAGATCGGCACGGACGGATTCTCCTCGTCAAATTTGGCCTGAAACGATTTTCCGGCGAAGAGAGGCGGCGGCGGCGGCGCACGGCGGCGGCAGCGGCGGCGGCTTGTAGAGAGGAGAGGGGCGGCGGCTATAGTGCTTAGGGTTAGGGTTTGATTAGTCTCTCTTTAACAATGAAGCCTAAGTCTAATTAAATATACTAAGTGGTGGACTTGGACCCGGCCCAACGGTCCCGGGTCCAACGGGTGAACATTCAGTTCATCCCATCACTGTGGCCTTCATCGTAACTCCGATGCCGATCAGATCGGACCGATCGAATCAGTTTCCAAAACTGAATACTATGATCTGAAAAACCATTTTTCAGAACCCCAGTGCAAAATGACCGTTTTGCCCCTCAACAGCGGGAAATCACGATTTGACCCCTGTTGACTTTTAGGAAGTCGCACTCTCCAAAATCCTCTTCGTATGCTCAACACATTGAGCTGAGTATTCGTGCGGGAATCTCGAATCCAGTACTTGTGTGACCCTCAATGGTTCAGGGATACAGCTAGCCGTGGGCCCACAACCATTGTGGCTCCGGAATCACAATTCCGGACCTGCCCATCAGATCATGGTAAGAGCGTCTAGCAACATCGCCCCATGATCCCCTAGGTATCACTGATAGTGCCTACAAGAACTAGTTGGTCATGGTTAGCGTACAGTACGGTCCTTTCAATCCATATATCCCGATCAGATCAACGACCATTGGTAAATCGAGAGTCGCTATAGATCCGATAGCTATGCATACATCTTTCAGATCGAATAGTGACATCACGAGTGTAACTAGGCAAACACATTTACCTAAAACACTTCTAGTACTCTGGCCAGAGATTTATACACTATTATCCCCTCAGATAGCATAGGATATCCACGCATGTCTGCAAGCGGTGAATCCTCGACAACGATGCATCGACTCCTACATGCATCGGGGTCTCACCCAATCCCGCCGCCTAATGACCCCAAGTGAGTCGGCAAACGAGTCAAATTGAGACGCCTATCATGTAGAGTCTCAATGACGTTTCGAGTAGTGAGGACTAGTCAGTACAACCAAGACCTCGGACTTATCCACTCGACAAATGGTAACCACTTGGAAAGTCCGAAGGAGGGTAGTTCGATAGATCACCAGGTCACTATGTATCTGCACGCTCAGAACATCACAACGTTTACTACCAATGAAACATGGTACTACGCATCGCAGATACTAGCCTCGAACTCGGGCGGCCCTATCCTCATTTTGACGGCCCAATCGACTAGGAACATGTTCTGAATACACAGTGACTATTAGATGTGTTTCATGATAGCCGTCATACCCACTATCACATCTAACATACACTTAGGTGTATTCTAGGTCTTTACTCAACACAATTGTTAATCATTATACACACAATGAATGTAAAGAACGCCATATAATAAATGCGAATATCATATATAAAGATTGTTATATACAAGAGTCTATAAAACCACACGCCACAAGTTGTCTAGTTGGGCATCTACTCTAACAGGACAAGCCCGTCCTCCTTATGGGCTCTTCTTCCTCTGCGAAGAAGGGGCCCAAACGCAAGGGTAAGAAGCGTTCTGCCCCTGCGAAGGAGGAAAAGCCCACTAAGAAGCCCAAGGCAAAGGCTTCCAAGCCGAACAAGTCTGAGTATGTTTACCACCACTACCACAAGCCTGGGTACTGGAGGAGGAACTGCAAGGAGTACCTTGAGCAGTTGCGAACTGCAAAAGGTATGTTCTATATCGAAATAAATATGTCTCTTAATTCGACTTCTTGGGTACTTGATACCGGATGTGGATTTCATATCTGCAATGATTTGCAGGTGATGACAAGAAGCCGATGTCTTAGAGAGGGTGAGACCCACTTGAGGCTGGGAAATGAAGCAAGGGTTGCTGCAGTAGCTATAGGAGATGTTTATTTATTTCTGTCTTCAAATTTTAAGTTTTATTGAGAAACGTTTTATTTGTTCCCGAATTAATAAAGAACATTATTTCTGTTTCCATGCTTGATAGTGATCGATATTCTTGTGTTTTTGCTAATTCGATTTGCAGTATATACAAGAATGAATGTTTAATTGGAATTGGGGAACGCAAAAACGATTTATACACCTTAAAATTAAAAGAAGTTCCAACTCGCGATGTGGAAACACATACAACAACAATTAAAAGGAAAAATGATAGCTTAAACCCAGCACAACTTTGGCACGCTAGACTAGGTCATATTTCCCTAAGTAGGATGAACAAGTTAGTTAGGAGTGACATGTTTGATTTGTCAGACATTAACTCCCTACCGACATGTGAATCTTGTCTCAAGGGAAAGATGACTAAACAACCCTTCAAGGGCAATCTTGAGCGTGCTCAAGGCCTATTGGATTTGATCCATACTGATGTGTGTGGCCCACTTAACATTGGTACTAAGTACGGTCACACATACTTCATCACCTTTACCGACGACTACTATAGGTATGGGTACTTGTACTTAATGAAGCACAAGTCAGGATCCTTTGAAAGGTTCAAAGAATTCAAGGCTGAAGTAGAAAATCAGTTGGGGAAAAGTATTAAAGCACAGTGGACCCCTCCGGCCACACCATAGCTCAATGGTGTAGCGAAGCGTCGTAATCGAAGCTTGATGGACATGGTTCGATCTATGATGAGCTTCACTGATCTTCCTGCCTCGTTTTGGGGCTATGCGCTCAAAACGACGGTAATGTTGTTGAACAATGTCCACACCAAGGTAGTGGATAAGACTCCATATGAGATATGGACGGGCAAACCACCCAAATACTCATTCTTGAGGATTTGGGGATGTCCTACTTACGTGAAGCAGACAGTGGGAGATAAGCTGGATAATAGATCCATCTTATGTTACTTCATTGGGTATCCAAAGAATTCCATTGGATACTACTTCTACTATCCCAACGAAACAAAAGTGTTTGTTCTAGAAATGCCACCTTAATGGAAAGGGAGTTTCTACTTGATAGAAAAGGCAAGATAGTAGAACTCGAGGAGGTTTGAGAACCATCTGAAGTACCGAGTGAATCTCCTGCACCTCAAGAGCCAGTACCAGAAATGGTCGCATCTAGGAGATCCGAAAGGGTTCCTAGGGCTCCTGAAAGATATGGTTTTCTCCTTGAAGATGATCAAAATGATCAAGTTATTGGATGTGATCCAAGAACTTTCAAGGAGGCAATTTCCGATGCCGATTCTAATTTGTGGCTTGAAGCAATGCAGTCTGAGATTGACTCAATGCATGCGAACCAAGTTTGGACTCTCGTTAATCCTCTCGAAGGAATAGTTCCTATTGGGTGCAAATGGATATACAAGAGAAAACTTGGGCCTGATGGTAAGGTATTTACCTACAAGGCACGACTGGTCGCGAAAGGTTACACTCAAAGGCAAGGTGTTGACTATGATGAAACTTTTTTGCCAGTCGCAATGTTCAAGTCAATTAGAATCTTACTTGCCATAGCCGTATGGTACGACTAAGAGATATGGCAAATGGATGTGAAAACTGCATTTCTTAATGGAAACATTAAGGAAGAGGTCTATATGACGCATCCTGAGGGTTTCACATCTGTAGGAAGTGAGCATAAGGTATGAAAACTTCAGAGATCGATCTACGGTCTCAAACAAGCATCGAGGAGTTGGAACCTGAGATTCGATGAAACAATTAAGGAATTTGGTTTCATCAAGAATCCCGAGGAGCCATGTGTGTATAAGAAGGTAGTTAAAAGCGCTGTGACATTCCTTGTACTTTATATTGATGACATTCTACTCATTGGAAATTATGTAGGAATGCTGCAGTCAACTAAAGTGTGGTTGTCTAGTAGATTCTCGATGAAGGACATGGGTGAAGCATCCTATATTCTTGGAACACAGATCTATCGTGATAGATCGAAAAGTATGCTCGCCCAAGCTACCTACATAGATACCATACTTAAGCGGTTCTCTATGGAAGAGTCCAAGAGAGGAAACCTACCTATGTGCCACGGGGTCACTCTATCTAAGTCAATGTGTCCGAAGACTGATGAGGAGATAGGAGTTGGAACCTGAGATTCGATGAAACAATTAAGTAATTTGGTTTCATCAAGAATCCCGAGGAGCCATGTGTGTATAAGAAGGTAGTTAAAAGCGCTGTGACATTCCTTGTACTTTATATTGATGACATTCTACTCATTGGAAATTATGTAGGAATGCTGCAGTCAACTAAAGTGTGGTTTTCTAGTAGATTCTCGATGAAGGACATGGGTGAAGCATCCTATATTCTTGGAACACAGATCTATCGTGATAGATCGAAAAGTATGCTCGGACTCACCCAAGCTACCTACATAGATACCATACTTAAGCGGTTTTCTATGGAAGAGTCCAAGAGAGGAAACCTACCTATGTGCCACGGGGTCACTCTATCTAAGTCAATGTGTCCGAAGACTGATGAGGAGATACAGAGTATGACACGTGTGCCATATGCCTCGGCATTAGGTAGTATTATGTATGGCATGATCTCAACTAGACCGGATGTTGCATATGCTCTGAGTGTCACGAGCCGCTACCAGGCAAAACCCCGGAAAATGCATTGGAAGGCCGTGAAAGATATTCTTAAGTACTTACGAAGGACTAAGAATATGTTCATGGTCTATGGGGGTGGTGAACTGCAATTGGAAGGCTACACTGATTCTAGCTTCCAATGTGACGTGGATGATTCGAAGTCTACCTCTGGATTTGTATCATGCTCAATGGTGGTGCTGTCTCTTGGAAGTGTTCCAAGCAAGACACCATTGCGGATTCAACCACTGAGGCTGAGTACAACGCAGCATCAGCTGCTGCTAAGGAGGCGGTTTGGATAAGGAATTTCGTCCAAGAGTTGGGCGTCATCCCTGATGGAGTTGGTCCAGTACCGGTGTACTGCAACAACACGGGTTCCGTTGCGTAAGCAAAGGAGCCTAGGTATCACCAAAGATCCAAACATATACTGAGGAAATACCACATAATCCGGGATATTGTGGCTAGAGGTGACATAGCAGTTGAGAGAGTCACCTCTGCGGACAACATTGCTGATCCACTTACGAAGCCCTTGCCATTATCATTGTTTGAAAAACATCACGAAACAATGGGATTGCGTCTGATGAGTAGTTGGCTATAGGGCAAGTGGGAGTTTGTTAGAGTAGATGCTCAACTAGCCAACTTGTGGCGTGTGGGTTTTATAGACTCTTGTGTATAACGATCTTTATTATGAAATACGCAATTCTTTATGGCATTCTTTATTTTCATTATGATATAATGTTAACAATTGTGTTGGATAAAGACCTAGAATGCACCATAGTGTATGTTAGATATGATAGTGGATATGATGGCTATCATGAAACACATCTAATAGTCACTGTGCATTCTGAACTCGTTGCTAGTCGATTGGGCCGTCAAAATGAGGATAAGGCCGCCCGAGCTTGAGACTAGCATCTGCGATGTGAAGTACCATGTTTCATTGGTAGGGAACATTGTGATGTTCTGAGCATGCAGATGGATAGTGACCTGGTGATCTATCGAACTACCCTCGTTCGGACTTTCCAAGTGGTTACCATTTGTCGAGTGGATAAGTGCGAGGTCTTGGTTGTACTGATTAGTCATCACTACTCGAAACGTCATTGAGACTCTACATGATAGGCGCCTCAATTTGACCCGTTTACCGACTCACTTGGGGTCATTAGGTGGTGGGATTGGGGGAGGTCCCGATGCATGTAGGAGTCGATGCTTCGTTGTCGAGGATTCACCGCTCGCTTTCATGCGTGGATATCCTATGCTATCTGAGGAGATAATAGTGTATAAATCTTTGGCCAGAGTACTGGATGTGTTTTAAGTAGATGGGTTTACCTAGTAAAACTCGCGATATCACTATTTGATCTCCAAAATGTATGCATAGTTATCGGATCTCTAGCGACTCTCGATTTACCAATGGTCGTTGATTTGATTGGGATATATGTGTTGAAAGGACCGTACTGTACGCTAACCATGACCAACTGGCTCTTTCAGGCACTATCAGTGATACCTAGGGGATCATGCTATTTGATCTCCAAAATGTATGCATAGTTATCGGATCTCTAGCGACTCTCGATTTACCAATGGTCGTTGATTTGATTGGGATATATGTGTTGAAAGGACCGTACTGTACGCTAACCATGACCAACTGGCTCTTTCAGGCACTATCAGTGATACCTAGGGGATCATGGGGCGATGTTACTAGGCGCTTTACCATGATCCGATGGGCAAGTCCGAAATTGTGATTTCGGAGTCAAAATGGTGTGGGCCCACGGCTAGCTGTATCCCTGAACCATTGAGGGTCGCACAAGTACTGGATTCAAGATTCCCGCACGGAAACTGAGCTCAATGTGTTGAGCATAGGAGGAGGAATTTAGGGAGTGCGATTTCCTAAAAGTCAACAGGGGTCAAAATGAGATTTCCCAAAAGTTGAGGGGCTAAACTGTAATTTTGGATTAGGTGGTATGAAAAATTGTTTTCACATCGTAATACTCAGTTTTGGAAACTGTGTTGATCGGTTTGATCTGATCGACGATCGGGATTATGATGAAACCACGGTGATTTAAATGAACCGAATGTTCATATGGACATGGTCTTGACCCAAGACCATTGGGCCGGTTCAAGCCCATGTATGATTTAAATACTAGACTTGGTCTAGGGCTAGAACACAACATAACTTACACTCTCATAACCCTAGACCTAGAGTGTGGCCGCCCCCTCCTCTCCCAAAACCTCACGCCGCCGTTGGCCTCCCACGCGCCGCCGCGCCACGCCGCGCCGCCGTGACCGGACTTGTTCCTATCTTCGTGTTGAGGAGATTCCGTTCGTGCCAAATTCGTCAGGCCTTCTAGTGCAGGCTGACGAAGGAGTCGTGTTTCCGATCGTAGACCTGATTTAGGAGGATCAACCGCCACCTACCTTGAAGAGCCAGATTCCCTGTGAATTTGGTTGGAGCCAGGCGCCTAGACGCCAGCAAGGTAGCATTCGATAAAACATCCTATGTATGTTTCATGATTTGTTTTATATGTATTGAACGTTTTTCGGGGCAAATTTTAAACTTCCGCTGCGCCCCCGGGAAACGGGATCCGGATCCGCCATTGTTTCCAACAATCCCATCTCTAGAAACATATGCCCCAAAAACGGCACCTTCTCAAGCCAAAACTCGCACTTGCTGAACTTGGCATACAACCTGTGCTCTCTCAATGTCTGCAGTGCGGTTTGTAAATGCTGTCTATGCTCCTCTAAGCTACTCGAGTAGACCAAGATGTCATCGATGAAAACGATGATGAACTGGTATATGTATTGCCTGAAAACCCGGTTCATCAAGTCCATGAAGATCGCTGGGGCATTCGTCAGTCCAAACGGCATCACCAAAAACTCTTAGTGGCCGTAACGCGTCCGAAAAGAATTCTTGGACACGTCCTCCTCTCTGACTCGCAACTGATGGTAACCAGATCTCAAATCAATCTTGGAGAAAACTGAAGCTCCCTGCAACTGATCAAACAAATCCTCGATCCTTGGTAGTGGGTACTTTTTCTTCACTGTAACTCTTCAACTCTCGGTAGTAGATGCACAACCTCATACTTCCATCCTTCTTCTTAACAAACAGTACTGGTGCGCCCCATGGAGAAAATCTAGGGCGAATAAATTCTTTGTCGAGCAACTCCTGAATCTGCTCCTTTAGCTCCTTCATCTCTGTAGGAGCCAATCAGTACGGTGTCTTAGAGATGAGAACTGTACCTGGTGCTAACTCAATCGAAAACTCCACCTCTCGCTCCGGTGGAACTCCCACAACATCATTAGGGAAAATATCCGCAAAGTCCCTGACTACCTCCATCTCAGACAGTGAAGGGCCCGCTGAATCTCCTGAAGTGGTAACACTGGCTAAGAACGCCTGACATCCAAGATCAACTAGCTTCCTGGTCTGTAGAAAAGATATAAACCTGGGGTTCCAAGGTCTCCTCGCCGCTTCAAAGAAGAAAGTCTCTTGCCCTGGAGACCTGATCGTCACTGACCTCTGATGGAAATCAATCACCGCTCCATACTCCATCAACCAGTCCATCCCTAGAATGAGGTCGAATCCTGACATTGGAAATACGATCAAAGCTCTCCGGAGTAATAACCATCTTCTGAATGAACGCACTCGAGATGAGCGAGTGAGTCGCACCTGAGTCTAGCAAGGCAAGGGTAGTGACACCCAAAACACGGATCTCGCCTGAAATCGAAACGCCACACGTCTAGTTTCCCAACAGTATGAATTCCTACAACATTACTAGGTTCGCTAGTCCTACTCGTCTAAGTTCCCAAGGCAAGTTCTAGAATATCTAACAGTTATACTTAGATTCACCCCAACAAATTCCTTGGGTCCCTGCTTGCGGAACCGCTCAGCGACACCTCCTCATGAGACTTCCCAGAACGCTCTGACGGCCTCTCAAGAATCCTGGTGATCCCGGCTAGCATGTCCATGCTAGACATCTCATACGGCGTCATCTCCGGAGGTGGGGGAGGAGGAGGTGCATCATCCTCCTGCTGATCTCTAGCACGTCTGGGAGGCATACTAGGCCACAAAACCCTTCGCGTAATTCCAATTGCATGACTAAGCGTCTAACTCTTAAACTCTTAAGGTGAAACTTATACAATAACATGCATCATGAAAAAATATGAATCATAAAAATCTTAAACTTATAGATTGGCAGTTCGACTTC
Organism: Dorcoceras hygrometricum; assembly: GCA_001598015.1. Lineage (NCBI taxonomy): Eukaryota > Viridiplantae > Streptophyta > Magnoliopsida > Lamiales > Gesneriaceae > Dorcoceras > Dorcoceras hygrometricum. Next base: position 31,986 of record KQ998127.1, read on the forward strand.
TGAGCTACATGTAGCAGGCTAATACCACACAAGAACCACCACTCTGATACCAACTGAAACGAACCGTACTGTAGATTTTTTTTTTAAAATAAAATATGGAATAAACATTCTTTAAAGTATAGCTCGTCCCTTAAAAACTTTTCTCAACATCACTTTAAAACATAAATGGATAAATATCTCAAAACGTTAAATCATTCGTTTTGTCTTCAAACCAGAGTAATAAAATACGGAATCTAAACATGTCTCATCAAACAAAAACAAAGACATCTGAGTGGTCACGGGGTAGCAGCTGCAGCGGGCGCACAGAGGTCCTCACCGCCAGTTGGAATGTAATCAACAACAGGCTCACCTGCACCATTTAAACCTAGTGAGCCTAAAGGCCCAGCATGATCTATCTGGTAATAACAAAGTACGTATAATAAAACCACATGCAAGCACAAATGTTTCACAGAAATAGCTTTAAGACATGCATGCATGGATGATCATAAAACATGGCTCATAAATCAGTCGTAACATTACATAATCGTATATCATAACATAATAAGGCATGGCATAGCATAACATAGAAAGATGTGTGAGTCGTATCCATGATGTGTGGGCCGTGACATTAACGATTGATCAATCATAAGAAACCAACGTACATGGCGATGTGGTTCACCCGACCTTACCTCGAGATCCCTCACACCTCTCTTCTGCGACTTCATTATGCCGTGAACACATGGATCCCTAAGCTCATTATCGCATTAACAGAGGTTCACCGGGCGCGGTGATGGATGCATACATGGATCTCAAATAATAATCATAGTTCTAACCAATACACAAACAATTCATGCAACATCATTTTGAAAACAACATATTATTATTTAAATGGTCAGGAAAAGGGAGAGAGAACATGCCTTTTTGAAGAACTCTGTAGAAATGGTCAGGAAAAGGGAGAGAGAACATGCCTTTTTGAAGAACTCTGTAGACTATGCGTTACTGGGACGACGTACTCTACATGGGACGATCAAACCTTGAAGTTGCACCCAAAATTTCGATGTAGCTTAAGTGAGGGGGAGTGGGTGGCGTGAGTGAGAGGGAGAGGAAGAGGGAGGAGGAGGCTAGGGTTTCAAAATCTAGGGTTTAAAGAATGGAATAAGTTCCAAAAGACCCCCTCCAAGATTTTTAAATTAGGAAGATAAATGATTTTTCCCTCACTTACCCCTACTATTCAAATATTACTTAAAACTCACAAATTCAACCTCCCAATTTCGTAATAATAAATCTCCTAATTTTTAAAATATAGCAAAGCTCATTAAAATAGCCCATATAGATGAAAAACGGGTTCCTCTCGACAATTATACATAAAATCCCATTTTTTTGAAAACTCGGCTTAAAAATATGAATTTTAGCTCTTAAAAATATGAGGGCTAAAAAAATCAAATAAGCTTTCACCGCGATCATACCAAGTCTTGTCCACGCGTCCAGAACTAAATCAGACTAATAAAATGACATGAATATCTTAAAAACATTAATTTAACACTTAATCACATAAGATGGCACATAATTTTCTAAAAATAATTTTCCCCCTAGTCATGCACTCATTCTCACGTGATGGTCCCGGAAATATTGTCCTAACATCACGTAATAAGGATTTCTGGGCGTTACACTTTATATCTTATTTAGTTTTTCGACAACGTCTTCGATTCTCAATCCTCTATCTATTATACTAGACAAACATGTTCTAACCGGACCTAATTATCTCAATTGGCTAAGAAATTAATTTAACTATCATGTTTAACTCGGAAAAGATTGCATATACACTTGAGAAGTCTCCCCCTGATGAGGCTCCGGTTAAATGCAGTCCTGAGGAGCTGCAAACATTCAAGGATTGGTGTGACCATGACTTGAGAGCCAAATGTTATATGTATGCTTCTATGTCTGATGAGTTACAGAGGTGTTTTGAGGATGCTAAGAGTTTTGCTGGCATTCATATGCATCTCAAGGATCTCTTTGGTGAGCAAATACGCCCTCTTAAGCATGTGATCGTAAAAGAGCTGATCACTATGCAGATGCGAGATGGAACTTTGGTCCATGAGCATCACTTTAAATTGATTGTGCTAGTGTACAAGATAGTTGGCATGGATCTTGTGTGGCAGGCCGAGTTGACCATCGATGTGTTGCTACTGTCACTGCCAATCTCATTTGACTCTTTTGTGGTGAATTTCAATATGAACAAGATGGAGCCAACCCTTGAGGAGTTGGTGAACATTCTTGTGACGTATGAATCCACCATAAAGAAGGAGAGGCCGGTTATTTTCGTGGGATCTTTGTCTAGTACGAAGAAAGGACCACGAGGGAAAAAGTTTTCTACCCCGCCTGCCAAAAATAACATGGACAGAAAGAAGCAAGATCTGAGTCCTGGTGTGGCAGCCACGCCTATGAAGGCTGAAAAGAGCGATCATATCTGTTATCATCGCAAGAAGCCAAGGCATTGGAAGCGCAACTATAGGAATACCTTTCCCACAAAGGTTCTGAGAAAGGTATGCTCTACATTGAAGTAAACATTTCAATTAAATCTTCTTCTTGGGTATTGGATACCGATTGTGGCTCACATCTCAATAATGATCTACAGGTGATGGCAAGAAGTAGGAAGCTTAGGGAAGGTGAGATCTTCTTAAGGATGGGCAATGGGGCAAGAGTTGCTGCCAAAGCTATGGGATATGTTTCCTTAATGTTGCATTCTGGTTTTAAATTAGTTTTAAGAGATGTTGTGTGTGACGTCCCAATCCTCATGGGGTCACGAAAGAATAATAAAAAGAAAAGAAGGGCTGAATGGGAATTGTTATAAGCTGTATTTCTTATAACTAAATCAAAATTCAAACACAAACATAATATGGCGCCAAGTACTGGAACAGCTGAAACAATTTCTTTTAATAACAGATGTTGCAAAAGTGCAAAATGCGATATTACAACTTTGCAATTATTTATGAATTCACTATTGTTATAATAGATCTAATACAGACTTAACAAAAGATCAAAAACAACAACAACTGCTGTGGAAAACATCGGCCGTAGATAAACACAATCACCACAGCTGGTTCAGTCGCTGCCTCCCGCCTGCCCCAGCTCTGTCCCACCTGCACCATTTTAAAACTAATGAGCTAGGGGCTCAGCAAAGTAAAATATGAAGATAACAATTTCGCATAATGCAGTCAGACATCTAAACATATTGTAACTTAACAAAACAGTTTAAAGGAAGTCATTCATCAGCTTTCATAAACTCTCTTTCGTTAAACTTGGAAATGGGGAAGATGACCCAGATCGCATTCTTATTTTCTTGTAATTCATGGCTTAGAAGCTCTCCTTAGGTCCGTGGTGCACCTGATCAAGTGACTACTGATATCAGCCTTAGCATTTAGCTCGTGGTGAAGGGGCAACTGACATTCGGACAGCTGCTCACCCTTCCATGGTGATCGTCTGTTATCTATACCATAAATCCTTAAATTCAAACGTTCTTCCTTTAAACTCATAGCTGGTTGAAATTTGATTTT
>KQ998127.1:35539-56623 GCA_001598015.1 Dorcoceras hygrometricum
GTTGGGTAAACAATCAGCTGTTGGTTCTAAGGAAATCAGCTGCTGGATGAAATCAGCTGTTTGTTCTAAGGAAATCAGTTGCTGGATGAAATCAGTTGTTGGTTGTTGACCGTAGTCAACTCAGCTGTAATATAAACAATAATGAAGAACTAACCCAACCCAGACGCAAAACAACTCACGGCTTAACGTAACACTTAGAATTTTCTTAACACAAAGATAACTGCTGAAAAGGGGAACTACTGAGTATAACTTGGTGTCGTAACATCAAAACGACGGCTGCGCTATCAGCCGTTGCCTATCAAACCAGACTTAACTTCTGATTCGACTAGCAACTTCGATTACATAGCGTCAAGTTCCGATGTCACCATCCACCGGAAGAAAGATCATTCATGAACATACTACTTAAGCCCGATTGCTTAACATTTTAAAACAACATTTTCATCTTCTTCATCGAAGCACTCTTTAAAACTTTGTAACAAAAACAAAACTGGAACCCGATCATCAAAGAATCTCCTAAAACATGTTTAAACATGAATATAACTTATCTTAACATAAACATGCAACAATCATGCACTGAAAAACAATATATGCTTTAAAATGGCGTAGAAAGAATCAACCTTTACTTGCCTTAAACCTACGAAACACAGAAGCAGCGGGTCTCAACAGGAGTTCTCCACAAGCACCACTACGAGCACTTTGAAGTTTTTAGAGAGAAAGAGAGAAATTTCTGGACAACGATGAAACTCTCTTGTTATGAAAACAATCATATACGGGATATGACTTGTAGTAGGTATTAACACTCGAGTAGGCATGGGATCCTACCAACCCGTGTCATTTTTGAAAGAATTTGTCAAATATTCCCTACTACCATTTTGAATTTGAAAACTTTACCAAAACATTTAAAAAAAACTATTTTTGTCCAGCTGAGGGCATTTTAAAATAAAATCTGAATCTGCTCGGGCGACAGCTGCCTGTAAACCTTCCGCGTCATGTCTCAAAGCAACAACTGAAAATCAGCTGTTAAAACAAACAGAATAAACTTAAGGCTGAAATACGCAATATCAAATAAGCCCTTCAAATAGAAAAGGGTTAAATATGTGGTCCTATCGATTTTGGGACGTTACAACTCTACCCTCCTTAAAGAAATTTCGTCCTCGAAATTCACTTACCAAACAATTCTGGGTAACGATTAAGCATATCAGCTTCTGTTTTTCACGTAGCTTCTCGTTCAATTGATTGAACCATTGCACCTTAATCATAGGAATACTACGGTTTCTCAGCTTTCTAATTTCTCGAAGAAGAATTCTCTCGGGTCTTTCTTCGTAACTTAAATCTGAGGCTAGCTGAATAGGTTCATGACTTAATATGTGAGATGGGTTAGGAATATACTTCCTCAAAGTTGATACATGGAATACGTTGTGCACTGCTGACAGCTGCGGGGGCAACGCTAAACGGTAGGCTAACGTCCCTACTCTTTCTAAAATCTCATATGGTCCAATATATCTGGGACTCAGCTTCCCTTTCTTCCCAAAAAGCATTATTCCCTTCATTGGAGAAACTCTCAAAATACATGATCGCCGACTACAAAACTCATCTCCCTTCTCCGGTTGTCTGCGTAACTCTTTTGACTGCTTTGAGCAGCATTCATCCGCTCCTTTATCTTCCTAACAGCTGATGCTGTTTGCTCCACTACATCTGGTCCTAAACCAGCTCTTTCACCAATTTCATCCCAGTGAAGAGGTGTTCTACATTTACGACCGTAGAGCGCTTCATATGGAGCCATCTGTATAGCTGATTGATAACTATTATTATGCGCAAACTCTACTAGAGGTAACTTCAGCTCCCAGCCTTCGGAAAAATCCACAATACAAGCTCTGAGCAAATCTTCAAGAATCTGGATCACTCTTTCCGATTTTCCATCTGTCTGGGGGTGATTTCATCCCAGTGAAGAGGTGTTCTTACATTTACGACCCGTAGAGCGCTTCATATGGAGCCATCTGTATAGCTGATTGATAACTATTATTATGCGCAAACTCTACTAGAGGTAACTTCAGCTCCCAGCCTTCGGAAAAATCCACAATACAAGCTCTGAGCAAATCTTCAAGAATCTGGATCACTCTTTCCGATTTTCCATCTGTCTGGGGGTGAAAGGCTGTGATAAAAGTTAGCTTCGTACCCATAGATTTATGCAAACTCTTCCAAAAAGCTGACGTAAATTTCGGATCTCTATCAGATACAATTGAAACGGGAACCCCATGCAACCTCACTATTTCTTTTATATACAAGTATGCGTATCTGCCCACATCGTATGTCGTCTTCACTGGAAAAAAGTGGGCAGACTTAGTGAGTCTATTGATTATTACCCAAATGGAATTATACCCTTGGGCAGTCTTTGGTAAACCAACTACAAAAATCCATAGCTATACATTCCCACTTCCATTCGGGAATAGGCAGTGTCTTCAACAACCCAGCTGGTCTTTGATGTTCAGCCTTCACCAGCTGACAAGTTAAACATTCCGAGACAAATCTGGCAATGTCTCGTTTCATCCCTGCCCACCAGTACAACTGCTGGAGGTCTTTATGCATTTTAGTAATCCTTGGATGTACAGTATAAGGGGCTGTATGAGCTTCTGCCATCAAATATGATCTCAATTTCAGCTGCCAAGGGTCTTTGGACAGTGAGTTGTGCTATCCCAACGGACTTCCTACTCAATGCATCAGCAACCACATTAGCTTTTCCTGGGTGATAGCTGATCGTGCAATCATAATCTTTTACCAGCTCCAGCCATCTCCTCTGCCTCATATTCAGCTCCTTCTGAGTGTAAAAGTATTTTAGGCTCTTATGATCTTTGAACATCTCACACTTTTCCACATACAAATAATGTCTCCATATCTTCAAGGCAAACACTACGGCTGCCAGCTCCAAGTCGTGAGTGGGATAGTTTTTCTCATGGTCCTTCAGCTGTCGGGAAGCATAGAATATCACCTTTCGGTCTTGCATCAATACGGCACCTAAACCAATCTTAGACGCATCTGTGTAAATCACAAACTTCCCTTGATCAGACGGCATGGTTAATACTGGTGCTGCTATCAGCGCTTGCTTCAACTTGTCGAAGCTGATTTGGAATTCCAAAGTCCAATCATACTTAACCAGCTTCCTTGTTAACGATTTCAAAGGGACAACTATCTTGGAAAATCCTTGAATGAATCGCCTATAATAACCGGCTAATCCCAAGAAACTCCTTACCTCTGAAACCGAATTTGGTATTGGCCAGTCACGTACACCTTCTAGTTTGGCTGGGTCTACTTCTAATCCATCCTTAGATATAATGTGACCTAAGAATGCTACCTTCTCCAACCAAAAGTCGCATTTACTATACTTAGCGTATAGCTGCTTACTCTTTAGAATTTGAAGCGCTGTCCTTAAATGCTCAACATATTCAACCTTTTTATTAGAGTATATTAGGATATCATCTATAAACACAACTACGAACTGATCCAAAAAGGGTTGGAAAACTCTATTCATCAGATCCATAAAAGCTGATGGGGCGTTAGTTAAACCAAAAGGCATCACTAAAAATTCATAGTGACCGTAACGGGTTCTAAAGGCTGTCTTATATATATCGGCTGCCTTAATATTCAGCTGGTGGTAACCCGACCTTAAATCAATCTTAGAAAATACTGCTGCTCCTTTCAATTGGTCAAAAAGATCCTCAATTCTAGGAAGCGGATATTTATTCTTAATGGTCACTTTGTTCAGCTCCCTATAGTCTATACACAGTCTCAAGCTTCCATCCTTCTTCTTCACAAAAAGAACAGGGGCTCCCCAGGGTGAAGTGCTTGGTCTAATAAATCCTTTTTCTAACAGATCTTGTATCTGTTCCTTTAATTCTTTCATTTCTGAGGGAGCTAAACGATAAGGTGGTCTGGATACAGAGGCTGCTCCTGGAACTAATTTGATCGAAAATTCTAATTCTCTATCTGGCGGCAGTCCTTGTATATCTTCTGGGAAAACTTTAGGAAATTCTTTTACCACCTCCACGTCTGAAAGTTGGGGCTTGCTAGTCACTGCTACGGATGACAGACTTATCATATATCCTACCCCTCCTTTCCTTAAGTATCTCTGAGCCTTAAGTGCTGATATAAGGTGAGGAATCCTCCACGTCTGATTGGCTTCAAATTGGAACGGGTCTCCTCTAGGCGGGTTAACTGCTACTGCTCGAGTCTTGAAATTAATCATCACTCCATGCTTGGTTAACCAGTCCATCCCCAAAATCATGTCGAACTCAGGCATCGGCAAAACAATCAAATCTGCGAAAATCAAATGCCCTTGGAGCCTAAGTTCTAAATTCCTAAACACATCATGGGATACTAATTCTTCTCTTGAAGGCACTGTTACACAAAAGCCTACAGCTACACGATCAGGTCCAATGGGTAGCTTCCTAGCAAACTTAGCTGCTATAAATGAATGGGTGGCTCCTGAATCTAGCAAAGCCACAGAAGGCAAACCAGCTATTAAAATCTCACCCGTAACCACTGTAGAATCTGGATTGGCCTGTTCGATTGTCATCACATATGCCCGACTGGTCACCAGCTGTCTCGACTTTGGGCAATTCTTCATCATATGCCCTGGTAACCCACACTTGTAGCATACGTTCTGTCCAAGTCTGCACTGACCAGAGTGTGGCTTCTGGCACTTAGGACACACTGGTCTGTTGTTACCAGCTGGAGCTGCACTGATCGGTTGGATAGGCAGAGGCTTCTGTTCCAGTAGGGGTTTATGCTCTTGAGGCCTCTGCTGATTCTTATTCTGCTTCTTGAAAGGCCTTTGATCTTTCTGCTGAGAGGCCTGCCTCATCTGCTGCCTTTCTTCATCTATATCTTTCCAATCCCTCTCAATTCGCAGGGCTCTATCCACTTCTTCTCTATATGTCTTGGGCACAGATAGCCTAACGTTCATCTTGAACATGGGTTTTAACCCTTCCACGAAGTGGCTCAACTTTTCTGCTGGATCATTTCCAATTAGAGGCACAAAATAGCATCCTCTTTCAAACGTCCGCACATACTCTTGCACAGTCATGCTTTCTGTTTCAAGGTCAGAAACTCTCTCTTCAACTCAGACCTCTTGTCTGCTGTGAAGTACTGTTCATAAAACACTTGCTTGAAATCTTCCCAAGTGAGATTCACTAAATCCACCGATAGCTTAGCTCCTTCCCACCAATCATGGCGTCATCCCTCAACATATAGATAGCGCACCTTCTCTCTTCAACTCAGACCTCTTGTCTGCTGTGAAGTACTATTCATAAACACTTGCTTGAAATCTTCCCAAGTGAGATTCACTAAATCCACCGATAGCTTAGCTCCTTCCCACCAAATCATGGCGTCATCCCTCAACATATAGATAGCGCACCTTGGCCTATCTAAATCTGGAATCTGGAGGTACTCAAAGATAACTTCCATCGACTTAATCCAGCTCTCAGCAACCAAAGAATCAGTAGTACCACTAAACTCTTTCGGATTTTGTCTTCTGAATTCTCTTGAGGATCATCGTTGTTGGGTCCTCGGCTTCTGGATGATTGGCCATTACCCCTACTGGTTTGTTCTACCATCAACCTTAAAAGCTGGGCAATACTAGCGTTACTATCGGGGTTGGATTCATCTACTGGGATATTTCTTCTTCCTCGACCAGACATCTTAATCTATAGCCCGTAATCCACCACAATGCAATAATCAGAACATGCTAAAGATAAAAACAAATTCTCTGAAACATAAAATATACACATAGAGCTGGAGAAACGGTTGACCACTGCTGTTCCAACTGGAAGTACGTGTGTTTATCTCAGGACCATGCTCTGATACCAAGTTGTGACGTCCCAATCCTCATGGGGTCACGAAAGAATAATAAAAAGAAAAGAAGGGCTGAATGAGAATTGTTATAAGCTGTATTTCTTATAACTAAATCAAAATTCAAACACAAACATAATATGGCGCCAAGTAATGGAACAGCTGAAACAATTTCTTTTAGTAACAGATGTTTCAAAAGTGCAAAATGCGATATTACAACTTTGCAATTCTATATGAAATCACTATTGTTGTAATAGATCTAATACAGACTTAAAAAAAGATCAAAAACAACAACAGCTGCTGCGGAAAACATCGGCCGTAGATAAACACAATCACCACAGAAAAGCATTTAGCTCGTGGTGAAGGGGCAACTGACATCTGGACAGCTGCTCACCCTTCCATGGTGACCGTCTGTTATCTATGCCATAAATCCTTAAATTGAAACGTTCTTCCTTTAAATTCATAGCTGGTTGAAATTTGATTTTGAAATCATTGTTCGGGTTCACAGTGCTTCGAAATTCTTTCTTTAAAACTTCTTTAAAACATTTTCGAGTATCGAGTTCTACTGCTGAGACTTATCGCTAAAAGGAATCAGCTGTTACTAAGGGAAACAATGTGATTATAGTAAAACCGACGCAAGGATATTCGATAACATTGAAACAGATGTATTAAATGTAAACGACGTTGTTTGTGTAAGAAAATCAGCTGCTGGATAAAATCAGCTGTTGGTTCTAAGGAAATCAGCTGCTGGATAAACTCAGCTGTTGGTTCTAAGGAAATCAGCTGCTGGATAAAATCAGCTGTTGGTTCTAAGGAAATCAGCTGCTCGATAAAATCAGCTGCTGGATAAAATCAGCTGTTGGTTCTAAGGAAATCAGCTGCTGGATAAAATCAGCTGTTGGTTGTTGACCGTAGTCAACTCAGCTGTAAGATAAATAATAATGAAGAACTAACCCAACCCAGACTCAAAACAACTCACGGCTGAACGTAACACTTAGAATTTTCTTAACACAAAGATAACTGCTGAAAAGGGGAACTACTGAGTATAACTTGGTGTCGTAACATCAAAACGACGGCTGCGCTATCAGCCGTTGCCTATCAAACCAGACTTAACTTCTGATTCGACTAGCAACTTCGATTACATACCGTCAAGTTCCGATGTCACCATCCACCGGAAGGAAGATCTTTCACGAACATACTACTTAAGCCCGATTTCTCAACATTTTAAAACAACATTTTCATCTTCTTCATCGAAGCAGTCTTTAAAATTTTGTAACAGAAACAAAACTGGAACCCGATCATCAAAGCATCTCCAAAAACATGTTTAAACATGAACATAACTTATCTTAACATAAACAGGCAACAATCATGCACTGAAGAACAATATATGCTTTAAAATGGCGTAGAAAGAATCAGCCTTTAATTGCCTTAAACCTGCGAAACACAGAAGCAGCGGGTCTCAACAGGAGTTCTCCACAAGCACCACTACGAGCACTTTGAAGTTTTTAAAGAGAAAGAGAGAAATTTCTGGACAACGATGAACCTCTCTTGTTATGGAAACAATCATATACGGGATATGACTTGTAGTAGGTATTAACACTCGAGTAGGCATGGGATCCTACCAACCCGTGTCCTTGTCGAATGAATTTTTCAAATATTCCCTACTACTATTTTGAATTTGAAAACTTTACCAAAACATTTAAAGAAAACTATTTTTCTCCAGCTGAGGGCATTTTAAACTAAAATCTGAATATGCTCGTGTTTATGCTCGGGAGACAGCTGCCTGGAAACCTTCCGCGTCATGTCTCAAAGCAACAACTGAAAATCAGCTGTTAAAACAAACAGAATAAACTTAAGGCTGAAATACGCAGTATCAAATAAGCCCTTGAAATAGAAAAGGGTTAAATATGTGGTCCTGTGGATTTTGGGGCGTTATATTGTGTATGTACCAGATTTGTTGAAAAACTTCTTTCCATTTCTATGCTTGATATAAATATTCTTGTCTATTTGGCAAAGGTGTTTGCAACATTTGCAAGAATGAATGTTTGATTGGTACACGTGCATTACAAAACGATCTCTATGATTTAAAATTGAAAGATATTCCATTTAACAATGCCCAAGTTATAACAACAAATAAGCGCAAAAAATACTCTAAATCATGCACTCTTCTGGCATGCTCGTTTACGCCATATTTCCCTAAGAAGGATGAAAAAGCTAGTGGGAGAAGGTATGTTTGATATGTCTGATATTGGTTCTCTCACTACTTGTGAATATTGTCTTAAAGGAAAGATGACCAAGATTCCCTTTAAGGGACATGTGGAGTGAGTCAAAGATCTGTTGGATTTGATCCATTCAGATGTTTGTGGTCCGCTTAGCATCACCACTAAGCATGGACATGCCTACTTCATAACCTTTACCAATGATTTCTCGAGGTATTGGTATGTGTATTTACTGAAATACAAATCCGAAGCTCTTGAAAGGTTCAAAGAATTTCGGAATGAAGTAGAAAAACAATTGGAACGAAGCATCAAGGCACTTCGATCAGATCGGGGTGGTGAATTACTTGAGTGATGAATTCCAAGAATATCTTAAAGAGAATGGAGTTCTCTCGCAGTGGACTCCTACTGCAACACCTCAGTAGAATGGTGTTTCAGAACGTCATAATCGGACTTTGATGGACATGGTCCATTCTATGATGGGGTTCACAGAGTTGCCGCATTCCTTTTGGGGATATGCGCTTGAAACAGTGGCACTGTTGTTAAACAATGTTGAAACGTACTAACCCTCTAGAAATTTTTTTTTTTAGAAAGCATATGTGGAATAAACATTTAGTAAAAGTTATAAATAAAAACCATAGCTTAAAGCATTAAAAATAACATCTCATCATCGGTTTAAAACCAACTGCAAAATATATCAAATCCACATCGCACAAGCTAACATCAAAATCAGAGTATTTAAAAACTGTTTGCGGAAAACTGAACATGTCTAAAAGCAAGGACATAAAATAACTGAGTGGTCACGGGGTAACAGCCGCAGCGGAGCATCAGATGTCGTCACCGCCGGTCGGAGTAATCTCATCATCATGCTCACCTGCACCATTTAAACCTAGTGAGCCTAAAGGCCCAGCATGCTCTATCCGCTAATAACAAGGTACATATAATAAAACCACATGCAGGCACATAAGTATAGGAACATAATTTCATGACATGCGTGCTTGAAAGATCTTAAACGTTAAATCATACCGTAGTCGTACATACTTCATGATATAACATATATGTTAAGGCATAACATAAACATAACATAAACATAACATAACTCAAAAGAACATGTGAGTCGTATCCATGAGGTGAGAGCCATTATACAAATGATCAATCTATAAACCAATGTACGTGGCGGTGTGGTTCACCCTGATGTCACACGAGAATCCCTATATGTCACACCTCTATGCTGCCACTTCACCATGATGTCACACATGGATCCATGAGCTCATACATTAACAGGGAATCCCCGGGCCTGGCTACCCGGCTAACTCCCATCATTACTTTGCCCCACAACACTTCAATCTCTCAAAATATTTTCATTCAGGCCTTAACATAAACTTAAACTTTCATGATGCATGCGTTTCATAAAATCATGCGACTTTAACAAGATCTTGGCCCATTCGGCCCAACACCGTCAAAACAGGCTTAAAACTCATTTAAAATAACGGCCCAAAATCTAACAATTTTACTTAAAATCAAATTGACTTAAAAATTTGGCAACTTAAAATAAATTTTGACTTAAAATCATTGACCCAAAAATTATTTTGATCAAGAATAAATTTTAACTTAAAAAGTTGACTTGACCCGATAAAAATGACTCAGATTTTAAAAATAAAACTACCCGGCCCATAAATAAAATAACTCGGACCGGACTTAAAATATTTGACTCGAAACTTGACCAACTCAACCCCGCCTGATTGAACCGACCCATCGGCCCAACCGAATCGGCCCAATCCCAACTCCCAAATACCCTAGGCCAAAACACACACACAACATGCTGCCGCCGCGACCAGAAGTCACTTATCACGTTCGTTCTACATTCTCCGGCCACCATTTCCGGAGACCTTCTGGCTGGACCACCCCCAGGTACAGTCGGTTCTAACCTGACCGACCTTGGCTCAAACCGTTGGCTAACCAGGGAGAACGGGTCGCTTCAAGTGGACGCTCCAGCCATGCTGCGCCGTCGCGACCACCTGCTGGTCTTCGCGTTCTTTGTCCCTGCTCCGGCCACCAATGCTAGAGCCCTTCCGGCTGGACTACTCCCAGGTCCAGACGGTTCTAACGTGACCAACCTTGCCTCAAACCGTGGCCTAACCAGGGAGAACTAGTCGCTGCAAGTGGACGCACCAGCCATGCTGCGCGCCGTCGCGACCACCTCCTGGTTCTCGCTACGTTCTCCCTGATCCGGCTACCACTGCCAGAGCCCTTATGGCTGGACCACCCCCAGGTCTATACGGTTCTAAAAATACCAGCCACAGCCACAACCATGGTTGCACGAGAGCGCACGACCCTGGAGAATGCGACGCACCGCGCAGCCGCAGAACACACAGCAGAATATGTTTTGCATGCAGCCACTGGTTCGACCCTTAATATCCCACTTCGAACCACTACAAACCATCCCTAGGACCCCCATGAACCCCTTAAGGTCGAGCCATAACCCCTCAAGCAGTCCATCAACCGAAGCCTTGCAAGAAAGTTCTAAAAAACTGTGACATGCACATGAAACAATACGTGATCATGGACATGGATGCAAATATATGAAACATTCACATAAAAGTCATGCATAATCTTTGTAAAACAGTGTATTATGATCTAAATGGTGAGAAAATAAAGAATAAAACATGCCTTGATCGAAAAATAAGTGAAGATACGCGTTACCGGAGCGGAGAACAATTGGGTAGACCAACACCTTTGAGTTTCAATCAAAACCTTGCAAGTTTCGGACACCTAGGGGGGAGAAGAGGCTGAAGTCGGCTGATGAGTGGGGAGGGTTTAGGTTAATTTTCGAAATTGTGGCGAAGGGTGAGTGAAAAGTGTACAAAAAGGCCAATATGTCTAAGGGTTAAAAACATTTAAATATTTTCGATTTGGTCGTCTCCGGACTCGTCCCCGCTTATCGGAACTCAAACGGTACCGTAAAGTGACATGCACAAGTAAAGCATAAAATCTTCATGTAAACACATAAATGACAAGAAAACCATGCTAACATAAAGTTTTCCCCCTAGTCATGCACTCATTTCTATGTAATCCAAATTTCGAGATGTTACAAATGTCCATTGAAAGGCGGTGGATAAAAATCCATATGATATATGGATGGGAAAGCCTCCCAAATATTATTATATAAGAATATTGGGATGCCCTGCTTATGTGAAGTAGGTAGTGGGAGATAAATTGGATAGTCGATCCGTTTTATGCTAGTTTGTGGGGTACCCAAAGGAATTCATTAAGTTATTATTTCTATCATCCCAAAGAAACAAAGGTGTTTGTTTCCAGAAATGCAAAATTCCAGGAGGAAGATTTTCTATTAGATAGAAAAGGGGAAATGATAGAACTCGAAGAGGTCCACAAGACACCCATAGGTGTAGAGCCCACACCCAAACAGCCAAGAGAGGAGATACAAGCTCCTAGGAGTCCAATATGATATTGAGACAGCCCATGAGGAATGGTCTACCTCTTGAAGAGGGCCATGATGAGCCTAACCTTGGATATGATCCAAGGACCTTCAAGGAGGGACTATAGGATGCTGATTCATCCAAGTGGCTGAAGCTATGAAATCTGAGATTAATTCCATGCATTAGAATCAAGTATGGACTCTTGTGGATCCACCCGAGGGAATTGTTCCCATTAGTTGTAAATGGATTTACAAGAAGAAACTTGGAGCGGATGGGAAGGTGCTGACCTTCAAAGCGCGATGGTCGCAAAAAGGTTATACTCAAAGGAAAGGAATTGACTTGAGAAAACTTTTTATCCTATCGCAATCTTCAAGTCAAATAAGGATATTGCTAGTCATAGCAGCATGATATGACTATGAAATATGGCAGATGGATGTGAAAACGGTCTTTCTTAATGGGGATATTAGGAAGAGATTTATATGTCTCAGTCGGAAGGGTTCACATCTATCGGAGGTGAGCATATGGTATGCAAACTTCAGAGATCTATCTATTGTCTCAAGCAAGCATCTACGAGCTGGAACCTCATATTTTATAGTACGATAAATTAGTTTGGTTTTACTAAGTATCCTGAGGAACCCTTTGTGTATAAGAAGGTCATTGGGAGTGCTATGACATTTTTAGTGCTTTATGTTGATGACATTCTACTCATTGGGAATGATGTAGAAATGTTGCAATCAACTAAAGTATGGTTAGCAAATAGGTTCTCGATGCAGGACTTGGGTGAAGCATCTTATGAATTGGGAATACAGATCTATAGGGATAGATCAAAGAGATTGCTTGGTCTCACCCAGTCCTCATACACTGATACCACTGTTAAAAGTTTTCGATGGAGGAGTCCAAGAGAGGACATCTACCAATGTGTCATGGCGTGACCTTATCCAAGTTCATGTCTCCCAAGACAGACGTTGAGATAGTGGCGGTGATACGCATTTCTTATGCGTCTGTAATTGGTAGTATCATGTATGGGATGATATCTACACATCCTGAAGTGGCATTTGCACTCAGTGTTGGAAGTAGATATAAATCAAACCCTGGTCTTCCACACTGGAAAGCTGTGAAAGACATCCTCAAGTATTTGAGAAGGACTAAGAATATGTTCTTTGTCTATGGGGGTGGAGAACTAAAATTGAAAGGCTATAGCCTCGAGCTTACAAAGCGATATTGATGATTCAAAGTCAAACTCCGGGTTTATATTCATGCTCAATGGTGATGTTGTCTCTTGGAAGACTTCCAAGAAAGATAGCACTGCGTATTCCACCACGGATGCCGAATACATTGCTACATCAACTGCAGCAAAGGAGGTTGTTTGGATAAGGAATTTTGTCCAAGGGTTGGGTATTATTCCTAATGTACTTGCACCATTCCCACTGTACTGCGACAAAACAGGTGCTATTGCTCAAGAAAAGGATCCAAGATCGCATAAAAAATCCAAACATGTACTGAGAAAGTACCACATCATCTGGGAGATTGTGGGAAGAGGAGAAGTGCCATTAGACAAAGTCGGCTCCACAGAGAAAGTTGCTGATCCACTAACTAAGCCTACCAGGGCCATTATTCGAGAAGCATCGCGAATCAATAGGTTTGAAGCATATGGGTAGTTGGTTCTAGTGCAAGTGGGAGATTGATAGAGTTAAGTGTCCGTCGAGCCAAGTGTTGGTCGAGGGATCATGTAATAACTCTGTGTGTGACAATCTTTATTATAATGATACTTGAAATTCTTTATCTGGCACATATTTATCTATATATCCTTGCTTGCTACATAGATAAAGTCCTTGAACATACAAATGGTAGAAAGAATGTGAGATGGTCATTAGATGACTATCATGAAACTCATATTTGGAATATTGTGTATTCTAAAGCGTTCCAAGTCGATTCAGCCGCCGCTAAGAAGGACAAGGCCGCTTGAGCTAGAGACTAGTATTTGCGATGTGAGTACCATGTTTCATTGGTAGGGGATATGAGGATGTCCAAGCATGCAAATAAGTGCACCTTGTAGAGTGCACTGAACAACCCTCCCTATAGCATTTTCCAAGTGGTTCTTATTTATCGAGTGGAAAATCCTAGTTTATGGTTGTACACCATTAGTCTTTATGACTCAGGACAACATTGAGACTCTATGTGCTAGCGCTACACTTTGACTTGTTTACTGACTCCTCTGGAGTCATCAAGTGGCAAGATTGGGTGTAGTTTCAAAACATATAGGGTTCGATGCATTGTAGTCAGGGATTCACCACTTACCTACGGGTTTGGATATCCTATGTGACCTCATGTATTTGTAGTAGGAACATCTCTGATCAGAGTGAGGTGGAAAGTAAGAAAGGAGTTTCTTTAGTTACACCTATGATACAACTACCACATGAAACATAGTTATCGGTTCTGTGACAACTTTCGATATACCAATGGTTGTCGAATCAGTTGGGATATATGAGTTGAAGGGACCGTACTGTTCACTAGCAATAATTGAATGGTTCTTGCAGGCACTATCATTTGATACCTAGGGAGTCATGTAAGCGATGTTGTTGGGCGTTTAACATGACTTGTTGGGTACTATCAGAATTTGATTCGGACATTCTTATGATCAAGGAGTTGGTTGATAAGAATGGAGTTGATTAGGGTACGCTCATATAAGGACATGTTTAGTCCGAATCACATGGAGATGTGAACCCACTGTTAGTAGTATAATTGAACCATTGAGGGTCACACAAACACGGGTTTTAGAGATCCCGATGAGAAGAAATAGTTCAAAGAGTTGAGCAACTTATAAAAGGAGTTTATAAGGGGCTGTAAATTTTAGTTTGTGAATTGTTTCAAAAATTACAATATATACATGGCTATATCATTGCTTTTGAAAATGGTGATTTTCAAAAACTAATATCATGAACTTAATTAAATTAATTCAAGTGTTGATTTAATATTACGCTAGTGGGCCTTGTAGAGCCCAAAATTTAAAGGATCAATAATTATTCTACTAGTGGGCTTGAAAATGTTCAAGTGTTATTTAATTAAGCTTATGGGCCTATATTTTATGATATAGCCCAACTATACATGCAATATACATGCAAGAGGGAGATGAAAGGTTGAGAAGAACTTTCACATTATACAAGTCATGTGTTCCTTGGATATAGAGTGGTCATTCATTTGTCTCCCCCCGCCCAGACCCGAGGGAGTCAACGGATTGGAATAAAAATATTAAAGCGGAAAAATAAAGGACTAAAGGCAAAAATTGGAAGCTGCATTTCCTTCAAAGCTTGAACAGCGGAATAGAGGACATGAGTCATAACATTAAGAACACCTTTGGGATACAAAAATTTCATTCGAATTACAAACAGGATATAACAACTTTTTGAATTCTATATGAATCCACTATTGTTGCAATAGATCTTAATACAGTTTGGAAAAGATAAAAAACAACAACACGGAAACGCTGGCCTTCGACAAACACACACGCCCCAAGCTGGTTCAGCTCGCACCTCCCGCATGTCCCGGAGCTGCCTCATCTGCACCAAGAAAACTAATGAGACTAAGGGCTCAACAAGTAAAACTGAGGATAACAAGATCGCATAATGCAGACATCTATATACATAAGCTAGAGACTTAATTTAAATGAAGTCATCTTAAGCTCAAAACTTTCTCATAAAATTAGATCGGGACATCAACCCAGATCATATTCATTTTCTATGCGACTTATGGCCTAGAAGCTCTCTTTAGGTCCTGACGCTTGATCAATCTAACATCTGAATTCAGAAATCTGGGGAAATCCATCCCAACTTAACTGTGAAAGGGATTATAGTTTTCTAACCATAATCTTGGTCCCTTTCCTGGTAAAGGGGCACTCTAGTCCGTCAACCAGCTCACTCACCCTTCCGGTGGACCGTCTGTTACCTATGACATAAATCCTTTAAAACTGAAATTACTTTCTTTAAACTGATGAAATATCTTTTATCCAACCGGAACATAATTCCCGATCAAACCAGCACTGCCTGTCTGTTCAGAGTCGTATCCAGAACTCTAAAGCACACCGGAAATAAGGAGCTTTTCCATGGTTGATACGTAACTCGAACTTGTACAACTCAGTGCTTTTAGGAAATACAACTTCGTTTGAAAATCATACTGGTGAGTTTTTCTTGAAACTTAAAACATCACTACTGTGAACCCATAACTTTCCTGATTCAAACTGTAACTTTAAACGTTAACATAAACTGAACTAAAACAGAAACTTACACATGCATAATGCAAGAAACTAATATAAAACAAAGAAACAATATATGTTTCCCAGATGCAGCAAGGAATCAAATGTACTTGCTTAAACTGAGAATCACGAAGAACAGAGGACCTCGGCTAGATGTCACCACAAGCACAAGCTAACGATCTTTCTAAGTATTTTGGAGAACTGAAGTTTTCTTTCGTGAAAGTGAGCTCTAAAATTCTCAAAATATCCTTTTTGTAAGGAAGCATGATTGGTAATAAGTAATAGTACGAGAAAAGGCATGGGTCACCTTACCAAACCACAATTATTTATCAAAAACCCCATACTACATTTTTAAACTTTGAAATCTACTACTATAATTTTATTAAAGCTGAACTCACATCCAAATAATTTATATAAAATAACTGTCAGCTCAGGGTTGTGCTTGGGGCTCATCCTTCAGGAAACCTACTGGACGTGCTTCGAAGCTAGAAGAGAAGAAATCAGCTTAGGTAAAAGATCTAGCTCAAACGACAACTAGATGCTCAAATATCAAAACAGCCCTTTAAAAGAAAAAGGCTAACAACTATGGTCCTATGGATTTTTTGGCGTTACAACTCTATCCTCCTAATTGAATTTCATCCTCAAAATTTAATCTTACCATACATCTATGGGTAAATGCTAAGCATATCAACTTTGGTCTCCCATGTTGCTTCCCATTCTGATTGGTTAGACCACTATACTTTGACCATCGGGATGGTACGATTCCTCTGTTTACTATTCTCTTTATGAAGAATCCTTTCTGGTCTCTCTTCATAGCTCAGATCGGGTGCAAGCTAGATTGGTTCATATCTCAACACATGCGACGTATTTCCTAAGAGCTGATATATGGAAGACGTTGTGCACTGAAGATAGGTGTGGGGGTAACGCTAATCAATAAGCAAGAGTTCCTACCTTGTCCTGAATTTCATAAGGACCAATGAGTCTTGGGCTCAGCTTACCCTTCTTCCCAAATCTCATCACGTCCTTCATTGGAGCTACCATTAGAAACACAGGATCTCTAGCTTCAAAACTTAGCCCATGACGTCTGTTATCAACATAGTCTTCTGCGTGCTTTGAGTTGTTCTCAATCAATCCCATACCTTCCTAACTACTTCAGCTGTTTTCTCCAAAATGTCTGGACCCAAACCAGCTCACTCACCTACATCATCCCAGTGAATGGGTGTCCTGCACTTTCGTCCATCCCGAGCTTCGTAAGGGGCCATCTGGAGAAAGCTGTTGTTATACGTAAATTCTACCAATGGTAGCTTTAAATCCCAGCTCTCGGAAAAATCTATGATACAAGCTCGCAGTATATCTTCTAGTGTACTTGAATCACCCTTTCAGACTAACCATCGGTTTGGGGGTGAAAAGCAGTGTTAAAGTCAGCTTAGTGCCCATGGCCTTGTGTAAACTCTTCCATAAAGATGATGTAAACTTTGGATCCCTATCGGATATGATTGAAACTGGAATACCATGCAGCCTCACTATTTCCTTAACATACAACTCAGTGTATTTGTTCATATCATAGGTCATCTTCACTGTCAGGAAGTGAGCTAATTTAGTGAGACAGTCTACTATAACACAAATTGAATTGTATCCATGGATAGTTCTGGGTAATCCAACTACGAAATCCATATAAATGCTCTCCCATTTCCATTCTGGTATGGGCAGGGGCTTTAACATTCCAGCTGGTCGTTGATGCTCTGCCTTCACCAGCTGGCAAGTTAGACATTCTGAAAAAAATCTGAAAATTTCACGCTTCATACCGGGCCACCTATACAACTTTTGGAGATCCTTGTACATCTTTGTACTCCCTAGATGAACTGAGTATGGGGCTGTATCAGCTTCTCCATTATATCAGCTCTCAAAGAATCCACTCGAGAAACCCATATTCGACCTTGAAATCTAACCACTCCCCCTTCTAACGTGTAGAGATTACCACATTTCTCTTTATCTTGATTCTTACACCTCCTCAGCTGTTCATCTCTCAGCTGACCTTCCTTGATCTGATCTATCAATGATGATTGAATGGAGAGGACACCCAGGGTTGCAGTATTATGACGGGGCACCAGCTCTAACCCAAAATTCTCAATCTCATAAGCTAATGGTCTCTGAGCTGTAAGCTGTGTCAATACAATTGATTTCCTGCTTAATGCATCGGCCACTATGTTGGCTTTACCTGGGTGATAGCTGATGGTATAGTCATAATCCTTTACCAGCTTCAACCATCTCCTCTGCGTCATGTTAAGTTCCTTATGGGTGAAAAAGTACTTAAGACTCTTATGATCTGTAAATATTTTGCACTTCTCCCCATACAGGTAATTTCTCCATATCTTCAAACCAAAAACTACAGCGGCTAGCTGCAGGTCATGCGTAGGGTAATTCTTCTCATGGTTCTTCAGCTGCCTGGAAGCATACGCGATTACTCTACAGTCCTGCATCAGCACAACACCTAAACCCAGCTTGGATGCATCTGTATAAACAATGAAATTTCCTTGTCCCGACGGCATGGTCAGCACTGGAGCTTCAATCAAAGCTTGCTTCAGTTTCTCAAAGCTCAGCTGACAAGCAGGGGTCCACTAATACTTGACTTGTGTGAGACCTGAAATATTAGTGGAGTAATTAAGCTAATTGATATGATTTAGTACAGATTGGATCAGGTGTGAGCTGATCTGGGATGGGCCAGCCCTGAGCTGGTATGCATTATGGAGCTCAAGTTGGTCTGTGTGTGGAACAACTCAGAGCTTATTTGAGTCATTGAGCATAATCAGTCAGGGATTTGAGTGTTAACTGATCTGTGAGATATAGCCCTGAGCTGAATGTACAGATTGTGAGAGTTGTGCTGCGTTGTTTGAGAGTACCAGCTTAGGCCCGTGCTGGTTACGGTCTCCAGATTAGGCGGGTACTGTGTGCTGTCTCCAGCTTAGGCTTGTGCTGGTTGCTATCTTCATCTTAGGCATGTGGTGTTCACTGCTTTCAGCTTAGAGGCGTGCTGGGTGCTCTAAGCTGGTTGTCCTGAGCTGGATTGCTGTGTGACGTCGTTTGTGGAACCAGCTTAGACATGAGCTGGTCGTAGTTCCTTGGTAGAGCAGAACTGTTGTGATCATCAGCTTAGGTGCGAGCTGGTTGTGGTCCAGACCGGATGGGAGCTGGTAAGGGTAAGCTTTGGCGGGGGCTGCTCTATGCGATCTGAATTTTTGTTGTGATCTGTTTTAGCTAGTGCGAGCAGCTGGGTAAGGTAGCATGCTGGTTTATGCCTGAGCTGGTATCAGCTTGGATCCAGAGCTGGTCGGTGGAGCTGTAGCAGATCGTGGGATTTAAGTATAAATAGTTTACTTTGATCGGGTAAACCTTATCTATTTAATACACTTAGCCATTTTGGGACCTCATGTCCCTTATCCTCTCCATAGATATCTCGACATATATCGTTTCCAAACCCTTACTATTCACCGAACCTTATCTCCTCCAGTTACCGTCGATGGACTTCGCAGTTTAGAGCAATGATGGTGGCGCTGAGTTCATCTATCCAAGACCGTTCCTTCTGTACCACTTTGGAGACCTAAATTGGCTAGAAGAGTGAGCGCGACGTAGTTGAAGTGTTCGGTCTTTCGTGATTTTCGTCCAGATAGTTTTACAGTTCCAATAGCGCACAAGGGTAAGTTTTTGTTCTCGTTCTGTGTTTCGTTTAGATCTATTATCTTGTTGGGAGTGTAGGTTCGACCTGGGTGAGCTGGTAGCTCCCAGCTCTGTTCTGTTGTAGTTGTCCCCGAGCTGATGTTGTATGGCTAAATAGGTTTTAGCTGCATGGTTGTTCAGATGGTTTCTGTTGAGTTTCTCCATGAGTCGGAAGGATAGTAGACGTGCGAAAGCTGTTGGTGTCCTCTTCTCGTGCGATCTGTTGAGGTTAAGGTACGATTGAGCTTATACTAACAGCTTTGGCATAAGCATGAGAATATTTCCAGCGTGATTGAGCTGCTGTGATTTTGTGCTAGCTTAGTTTGCTTAGCCGTGCTGTTGATGATGATTTTCTGTTCTTATTTGCTTATGTGTTATTTATGTGCGTTAATTGTGAGTCTTGCATACACGCATATCATGTTGAGCCTGATTCTTTTGAGAATCGATTGATGATGGATAGTACCAGCATGCTGATTTTGAAAATAAAATGATTGAGGTGTGTCGGCTGGCTCCCGTACCATCGAATCCCCGAGGCGATTTGTGTCGTGCCTTGAAGTTCACTTGGGTAGCTCCCACCCCTCAGCAAGCTGTATCTCACCAGTTGGGTTGAGCAATGAGATTGTATGCTGCTGGTGCTGCATGTGGAAGGCTGGGTAGCTCCCATACTTCCACACGCGATGTGGCCACTGATTTTGAGATTTTATGATTCACAACTGAGTTTGTTGTGAACTTTTGATACCGATGAGTCTTCGTGGTACCCCTTTCATGCATTCACGACTTGAGATATTGCATGCCTTATATGATTGCTGTTTTATAGATGATCTTCTTACTGAGGTTTGACCTTGTTGTTTTCCCATTTTTGGGGCTGCTTTGGTTTTGTATTCGGCCATTGCAGGTTCTTCAGGTAAATCAGCTGGTCCGAGTGGAGAGTCAACTGGTTGAGCATCTTTCTGAGTCCCAATTATGTATTATATTGAGTCGGTTTACCATTGGATGCCCTGAGTGAATACTGTATTCGATATTTGTACCTGTTGTAACTTTTGTATACATTTCTGGTGCTGTATTGTTGTAGATTTTTGAGTTGAAATCTATACTTTGAGTATGATTTTATTTTAAATTGTATTTTTTTTCAGGCCGAAGAAGAGAATTTTATAATCCAGTTTTTAAACTTTCGTGATGTTTATGACTAATCTCTGATTTAGAGTACTGTGTCTGACATAATCTTACAAAAAAAGTTTACGGTAAATATTTTACGACTCAAGCTTACAGAAAACAGTTTACAGAAAATAGTTTACGACTCAAGCTTACAAAAACAGCTTAACCCAGCTCACCAAAATTTTACGGAAAACAGTTTCGACTCAAGCTTATAGAAAATAGCTTATGACTCCAGCTTACAGAAAATAATTTACGGAAAATATTTTACGACTCATACAGAAAATAGTTTACTGAAAACAGTTTATGACTCAAGCTTACAGAAAGCATCTTATGAATTCAGCTTAAAGAAAACAGTTTACGGAAAAAAGTTTACGACTCAAGCTTATAGAAAATAGTTTATGGAAAACAGTTTACGACTCAAGCTTACAGAAAACAGTTTACAGAAAATAGTTTACGACTCAAGCTTACA
>KQ998127.1:57910-88570 GCA_001598015.1 Dorcoceras hygrometricum
AAACAGAGCACCGGAGATAGATCTGGTATGATTTAAAAATCATGCGGAAAATACCAGAACTGAATCCTATATTTTAAAACAACTCAAACAGATTTATGTACAACATAAATCTGTTCGAGACTTGCAAGTGCTTGTGTGCTAACTGTGTATGCGATGCCAAGTATAAGTACGTGCTGATTTGTTATGCAATGTGTGTGCTGAATGCTAAAGTAAATATGCAATACTGAATGAATAAAGGACACGATACTCAGCATATTTGTTTCTGGAAGTTCGGACCTCAATGTCCTACATCTCCCCTTCTTCCACCTCGGAAGGATCCACTAGAAGATTTGATCTTACAACTTGTGTACAGACCCGATCCACAACCAGCAGCAGTCGAGAACTCCTAGAATTCAACAATGCACACGAGCCGCAACTGTGTGACTAACTACATACACATGAGTTTACGTCATCGTGCTTGGACGGGACTGTTTGAAACGTTTTGAGATTCATTCACCAATACAATGTGAATGAATCTCTGTGTGTGAGATTTGATACAATGAAACGCTCAACTCTCTGTTTCTCACACACTAGGGAAATTGCTCTAACATGCTAATTCTAGCTCCGCTATCAACTGCAAATAAGCTTTCTCTAGAATGATAGTTGATAGCTTTGCTTCTGATTCATTTTCCCTATGTTGTTGTCTTCTATTGATTTTTCTTTTCTGTGCAAAAACAACTCTCAATCGTCGACTCGTCTCACCAACGTCGAACTCACAGTCTGCCTTCTTCAATGGCGCTTCTCGCAAATATATCCTCTGTTTGAAATATGGCCGTTAGACTGTGGATTCAAATCTGTTCTGCGCTTGTCAAGGCCAAATTGTCGTCTTCTTTCCATTTCCTTGCAACGCTCCTCTGTCAATTGTACTATTTCCCAGAATAGTACAAATCTTGTTCCCCAAGGTGACAGCTTGGATGAATTGTGAGATGGCTTTGCTGGTTATGTGTTTGTTTGCCTGTTGAGGCTGCCGATTTATGAGATGGTTGTGTGTTATGTGTTGTATACATGCTGTTGGTATTGTTGTTGCGCATATGTTGATATGCTTGTTATTGTCCAGCATGTGCATACACGGATTTGCATCTCATTCCAGTTTCATTGCCATCGTTGCGTCGTTCTTGTTCGGTTTTCTTACCAGGTTGCGAGGGCGAGCGGCAATACCGCACTCTCATTTTCTCTGCTGGGTTATGTTGCCCCTATGCGCCGAGTGGCTAACTACCACAGTTCATAGGTGGGGCAACAGCAGCCCGAGTTGTTGATGCATCTGGTATTGGGGTGTTGTCTCCCGGCGAGTGGTTAGCTACCACACTTGGAACACACCCAGTGGCCACCATCTGTTGCAGATTCAGTTGAGCTATGCATTGATTCTTTGACGTCCATTCTCGGTTGGAGTCATCTGTTGTTGTCCAGCATATCATGCATAGCATCTACCTTTCATTCTTGCTGCTTATTTGCTGTTTTTATAGTTGCTCTCCGTACTGGGGTTTGACCCCATGTCCCTTCGGGGCTTGTTTTGTTTCCGTGTTTGTGTATTTGCAGGAAACCCAGGTAATACAGCTGGTCGTGGTTTTAACCCAGCTGGTGGTGCCCCGGGAGGTGGCTAGAGTGTCCCAGTCGCATATAGCATACTTATATTTATGTATCAGTGTGGGATGCCAGGGGATGCCCTGTGCTCTGTTGTTGTACTTGGTATTTAGTATCTGATACATATCTTTGAGGTGTTGTATGTTTTGCTGTATGTTGGCAGGTTGCCTTGTTGGTTTTAAACTGGGATCTTATTTTGAGTATCGCATTATTTTAAATTATATGTTTAAAACCGTCGGGCCTAAAAGCGAAAATTTTACCCACTTTTTGATAGCTTCCGCATGTGTTTATCTGTTGTGAGCACGAGGCCTGACACTGCTGGTTGGTGCTGGATCAGATCGGGAGTGATTTCCACGTTGACATTCATTTACATGATGTTTCAGTTTACAGTTTATTTTGTTATATAGAAGATTAGATACAACGTTTTGAATATTTCAGATTACTAAATCATTTATTCAATGTAATATTAATGACAGATACGGTTTTCGCAAATCGAGTGAAATCATTTCGTAAATGTTTGTTTGTTTGAATCCCACACAATTATGAACTCTAAGCTGTGTTCCAGTTCAAAGTATGAAATTTTATCCAGTTTCCGCATATTCTATAAGCCTGAGCTGTTTCCTTCTAGTAGTGATTTGAATTTTTTATACGTTTGCAATTTAGCCCAGAAGTATTTGGTTAATTATCTTTTTGGACTAAGTACAATTTTTTAGTATCATTCAATTCGAATCCCAAAATTATTATAATTTCATTTTGAAAAATTTGGTCGTTACAATTGGTATCAGAGCATGGTACATGAGATAAACACTTCTTCCAGTCTGAGATAGTTTTCGCCAGCCGATTCAGTTAACCTGTGAGTTTTTTGTTCTTGTTCATGTTCATGTTCTAGTATACAGTATTCTTTCCTGATAGTTTGGTGGTGGATTTGGGTTATAGTGACATATCAGAGAAAGAGAAAGAGAAAGAAGAGAAGTTATGAATTAAGATGTAAGTATTGATAGTAAGATAGTTATAGCAAGCATGACTTAATTGCTGGAGCCACTAGTATGGCAGTCTAGCTTAGGAGATGGACAATCTTCAAACTGAGGATTTAGTCACGAGAATATTCAGGGAAAGTTAGACGCCAGAGGCCAAAAGAAATTTCATAGATTTAGATGTGTCATCTACATGTTGAGAGATGACGTGATGATTTGGTGGGAAAGAGCCAAATTGACAGTGATAAAGGCCTCCGAGCTGAACAAGCTTGGAAAGAGGTAGGAGAAGAGAGACATCAAAAACGTCAAGCCTTTCAACATAACGACCAGAAGCAAGATTAGAGACCCAAAGACAACCAACGGAGGCCTCAGGGACAAAGACATCTACAACCTAAACCGATCAACGTAATCCCCTAGTTTGACAACTGGCTAGTTTTCCCAATCTGTCAAAGGAGTCATGCTGGTTCATGACGAGTTGGCCAGAACGTGTGGTACAAATGTGGTAGCCTAGGCCACATATCTAGAAATCTCCAGCAGTAGAAGCAATTCATCACTAGTAGAGCCTATGTAATGACAGCAGATTAGGATTAACCAGACTCTACGATAGTCCAGATAAAACTGTTGTCACCAGTATGCCTACCATAGCCTTGTCGATTCTGGTTCAACCCATTTGTTTTGTATCAGAAATTTTGATACGAAACCACCTGTACAATACTATTAGCTAAAAATTTTTGTGTTAACATATCAGTGGTAGAAAGCTTATGAGCCAATAGTATATTTTGCATCATAGAGATTAAGCTGCAGGGGTATTACGCATATGAAGATTTCCCATGCTTGAGTTAATTTTAATTTTGGGAATGGATTTGTTAGATAAGTATGGAGTAGAAAGTAGTCATTGATTTTAACCAAAGAATAGTAGAAGTTAAACCATCCAGCAGAACCCCATTTTGTTCCGAGATGATAGCATCAATAGAACCCTAAGCTGATATCAGATCTGAAAGCCCCGAGCTTTTTAAGGAAGGAATATAAAGGATTTTTAGTTATTGCATCATCAGAAGTAGAGAAGAAACCAGAGTTGCTAGATGTTAAAGTAGTGAATGATTTTTTCCAGATCGCCAGCTGAAGATTAAAGAAGTATATGATTACTAGACAACTTTCAGAACGCACGATAGAAGTGACAAAATTTGAAGTGAGGCCCTTTGGTTTAGCGAATAGAGTGTTCCAAACTTTCGTAGAACATCTCGTAATAGTATTTATAGATGATAACCTCATCTACTCTAAGGACAAGAAAGAACATCCAGATCATCTTAGACGCATATTGCATATTTTGAGGACTAAGCAACCTTTTACTAAGTTTAGTAAGCGTGATAGCTGTTCTATAATGTCTTTGAGTAAGAAAAAAATGATAAGTATGTATGGACCCCAGAGTGTTCATCCAGTTTTGATAGATTTAAGCAAGCGTTGATGGAAGTCCCTGTCCCAACACTGCCATCTGGAAGAGGGAACTGCGCTATATTCTCAGATACATCAAAGATGGGTTTGGATGTTGTATTTATGCAAGATAAGAAGATGATGACCTACGCTTCTAGAAAACAGAAAATATACAAGAAGAGCTACCCTACTTGCGATCTAGAATGAGGAGCAGTGACCTTCGTAGTAAAGAATTTGAGGTACTACCTAAAGTATTTCTTCACTCAACAAGAGCTCAAGACGAGACAAAGAAGATATCTAGAGCTGGTAAGAAACTCTGAGTGCATCATTAGATATCACTCCAATAAAGTTAACGTAGTAGAAGAGTCGTTAAGAAGATAAAGCAGTAGGATTATCTCAACTTTCAGTTCAGAGACCAATAGCTAAAGAATTGAGAGTT
Organism: Dorcoceras hygrometricum; assembly: GCA_001598015.1. Taxonomy (NCBI): domain Eukaryota; kingdom Viridiplantae; phylum Streptophyta; class Magnoliopsida; order Lamiales; family Gesneriaceae; genus Dorcoceras; species Dorcoceras hygrometricum. The sequence continues at coordinate 62,375 of KQ998127.1, forward strand.
TTGAAATGGAAGTATTTACACAGAAGTGAGCTGCGAAGTTAGTTATGCTACCATCCAGTCTAAGTTAAGAGATCGAATTAGAGAAGCGCAATCAAGTGACGATCAACTACTCAAATGAAAGAACAAATGAACAGAGTAGACAAAGGGGCTTATGCTGATAGGCATCTCCACGAGCTGATACAACTTGCGCCCGATCTAAATTTTGAAGAGGAACCAGAGACAATTCTTCTTAGAGAAAAAAACGAGGGCTGAGGAATAGATGTATCCCCACGATTAAGATTCATTGAGAAAATCTTTCAGAAAGAGAAGCAATCTAAGAAGCCAAGACGGATTTGCATATTACCCAGATCTACAGAAGTAAGAAAATTTCGAGGAAGAAATTTCTTAAAGGGGGGTAGATGTAACGCCCAGGAAATCCATAAGTCCACAATGATATATCTAAATTTTTTAAGGGTTTAATTGCTATTTTCAGTACCCTTCTTCAGCTTCAGTTCAGCGACTCAGTTTTCGTCCAAGCTGAATTTTCAGATTAGAGCAGGAACCCAGTTCGCAGGAGTTGGCTGGTCAAATTCTAACATGCACGGTTCAGCCTATCTTAAATCCGGTTCGGTTTTATGCCTGCTTGTGTATGAAACGGTGATTTTAAAGATATTTTGTAAAATTATGAGCTCATGCTTTTATTTTCCTTTAAATACACGTATCATCACTTTTTACACCACAATCAAACTCTTTCAAAAGAATTTCCATTTTAAAGTGGTGAATAGATCTCCACCAACCGACCGAAAACTTCAACTCTTTAAAAGTGATTTTGGATCGCTCTTGTAAGTGGTTCAAATTTCTGTTAGCGGTGTTCATTATTTGAGCAAGTAAACTCTGGTTCTTGCTGCACTTTCGAAAGCATATATTGATTTCCTTCTTGCATGCTTGTATGAGTTTCAAAGGTTTGAGAAGCGTTTTCTTTGAAGTTTTTCAAACACAGTTGAGTTTATGATGTTTTCTTGAGAAAGTATTGGTTTGCTAAAGTTTTGATTCAGAAAATATTTGTTAGAAAAATTTTTTTACGATCTTCGTTCCTGTTTCTTCCTGAGTTTTCTGGTATGTTCTTCAAGTAGCTTACGTGCTTTTATTTCAGTAGCTTACAAGCAGCTTACGTGTTCTTGTTTATGCAATTTCTTTAGATATTTAGATTATTTCGGACTAAGGAAATATTCAAGCTGTGAGGATTCAGATTTAGATTGTTGGTTAATTCCATTGTTTGGGATCAGCCACGTGAGTTCGAAGATTAAGAGTTGTCAAATTCCTCCAAATATTGAATCAACCGTGCTGTAGCCAACGACTGGTAGGATTTGGAATTTGATGGTTACTGTAGCTTGCAGCTGGTGGAATGGAAAAGCAGTTGTTGCGCTTGTGTTGCGTCTGGCAGTCGTTGCGCTCGTGAGAGAATGACCAATCGAAGAATGGAAGAACCAGTCGCGAGAGGAATGGTGTTGCGACTGGATGAGCAGCTGCGGGTAGTGATACTCGCGTGATTACGGCGTCGTTTGATTTAGTTGAAACCCTACGATTTGAGTGTTGCGACTGGATGACCAGCTGTGGATTTGAGGAACCAGTCGAGGGAGCAACGCGACGTCGTATGGTTAAGTTGAAACGCTGCGTTTCGAGTGTTGCGTCTGGTACCAGTTTTGAGGATTCTACCAGTTTTTGTTTAGCGCTTGCGACTGGATAGCTTGCGACTGGATAGCTTGCGACTGGATATCTTGCGACTGGATAGCTTGCGACTGGATAGCTTGCGTCTGGTAGTTGCGACTGTATTGTGTGTTTGGTTGTTGTGGGAACCATGAGTGCCAGTCGTAAGTTTTCTACTGTTCAAGACGACTGGATTGGTGAATGGCAGTCGAGAGATTTGAGATGTGTATATAGAGGTGTTGATCGACACTTAGAATAATTGAGAGCCAGATATTTCTTACCTTTTTCTCAAACCCTCGATTTTAGCTACTGTTCACCGTCTCTTTCTATCGCGATTTGCCGTTGATTCCGACCTCCGTTTTGCGAGTTCTTGGTAGCGTTGGAAGCCTCTTGAGAATGCCTTTATTTTCCTACCAATCTTGGAGGCTGTGTTGAGCTGGAACAATTCAGCGATTCAGTTTTCTTCCAAGCTGAATTTTCAGATTAGAACAGGAACCTGGTTCACATGAGTTGGCTGGTCGAATACTAACAAGTAAGGTTCGGCCTATTTTAAATCTGGTTCGGTTTATGCCTGCTTGTATACGAAGCTGTTCTTTCAAAGATATTTTTAAAATGGTGAGCTCATGCTTTTTTTTCTATAAAAGCACGTATCATAACTTTTCACACCACAATCAAATTCTTTCAAAATTAAAGAGGTGAAGAGCTCACCACCAACTAACCCAAAACTTCAACTCTTTCAAAGTAATTTCTGGATCGCGCTTGTAAGTGGTAAAACTCTGGAGGATTTCTATTAGCTGTGTTCAGCAGTCGAGGCAAGTAAACTTTGTTTCTTGCTGCACGTTTGAAAGCATATATTGATTTCATTCTTGCATGTTTATATGAGTTTTAAAGGTTTGAGAAATGTTTTTAAAGTTTTTCAAACACATAGTTGAGATCATGATGTTTTCTTGAGAAATTATTAGTTTGCTGAAGTTTTGATTAAGAAACGTTTGTTAGAAAATTTTTTACGATGTTTGATCCAGTTTCTTCTTGAAAAGTCTGGGATGTTCTGCAAGCAGCTTACAAGCAGCTTACGTGTATTTGTTTCTGGAAGTTTCCTTAGATATTTTCGATTGCTTCAGACTAAGGAAATCTTCTAAGCTATTATTCAATGTTGAGCTAAGTTCGCGATCTGTTATTTTCCCTGAGCTAATTCTAAGTCGCAATATGTTTACTTTCCCAGAGCTGCTTATTACCCGTAATCAGTTTATTTTCCCAAAGCTGTTTAGTAACCGTAATATGTTTAATTTCCCATATCTGTTTATTACCCGTGATCTGATTTCTCACCCAGAGCTTTTTTACGCTCGTAATCTGATTTCATTATCCCAGCTGAGTTGACTTTGTTTGACCATCGCAATCCATTCTGCTCGTTTAAATTATGTTGACTTTTCCTAATCTGAGTTGAGAAAACAACCCAGATCTGATTTTCTGCTCTGAGCTGGTTTACGCTCGCGTTCTGTTTTGTTTAGCAATCTGGAGCAAATTTTTTCCCTATATCTAAACTAAAAAGGTTCGACTCAATATTCTTGAAGGAATCCTTTAGCTATACTCCGAGCTGAGCTGATTACCTTAGGTCCACTCTGGACTGATACAGTAATTTCAAGTCTAATTCTTCTTTCTTTTAGCTTTGATTTGAAGGTATAACTCTAATATGTTTGAATTTATACCCAATTTTAAGAGATAGTTCATCAACTTAGAGCTCTGCTGTTCATTATTGATCTCTATAGCCCGAGCTGATCTCAGTGTTCTTTTTTTATTGTAATCCGATGAACTCCCAATAGCTTTCGAACATCAAAAGAGTTTTAAAACAACAAACCATATTTTAGATCAGAGAGAGTTTTACAGAAATACAGAAAGTTTAAAGAAAGATTTACAGAAAGTTTAAAGGAAGTTTATTTCAAAAGCTTTGTGATTTGTGACGAATATCAGATGGTCAATAGAGGGTGTGTGGTAACCGGTCGATGGATTGGAGTGCCCTGCCAACAGAGTCAAAGACTAGGGCGTATTGACAACACCAAAGTGTCTTGGGTCCCACTCCACCTAGAACCAGTTAAACTTGATCAAGCGAATATAGGACCTAAAGAAAGCATTCGTTCATATTTCATCGTAGAAATGACGAATACTGCGGGTTGTTATATAACCGAGTATTCAAGAAAGATAAAGTTACTTCCTTTACAGAATAAACTTTACAGATTAAAGTTTACATTTTAAAAAGGGTTTACAGCTTACAGTTTAAACGTTTTTAAAATTTTGATCATGTGCAGTTTATGCTTTCGTTGTTTCCCAGTTTCACAGTTTCTCAGTTGACCAGTTTACACTATTCAGTATTCAACTTACGAGTTGTTCAGCTTTCAAACTCTATCAATTCACGAGCTTTCAGTTACAATAAAATCTATTGTTATGCGTGTATTGTCTGTCTTCGTTATACCAGATTTGATTGTTGAGCCTCTAGGCTCACTATTTTTCCTATGTGCAGGTGATCAGGTTTAGAGGCTGCTGGTTGGTGCGAAATCGGATCGGGAGTGTTTATCATGGACATTCATTTTCATGCTGTTTCAGTTTATAGTTTATTTTGTTGTATAGAAGATTAGATACAATTTTTTGAATATTTCAGATTACTAAATCATTTATTATTTTAATCTGGATAACAGATACAGTTTTCGCAAATCGAGTTAAATCAGTTCGTAAATGTTTGTTTTTTTTAATTCCATTCGAAAAAGTTGGTCGTTACAATATCACTAGGACCGGTTGGTTAAAAGTAATTGGTACTAAGTCATGCCAAGTACTAGTGACACTCTTAGCAGAATATTTTGCCTCTTTGTTCGACATTCTCACACGGAAATGGATGAAAAAGAATGGGAACTACAAGATATACTGAATATTTGCTTTATATAGAAAATATGTAATGAAGTAATACACACGATTCATCACCATATATATATGCATTCCACAACAACCCAATTCTAATGTCAAAAACCAATACACCGTAAAAAGTTTTTGATGGGATGCATGAACAGTGACATATATTTCAAAACAGGATTTTCATGATTATACATTTATACTCCATCAAAATCAAATCTTGTTAGGACCGGTTCAAATCGCACCAGAGCTGTGAAAATAGATCAGGGAGGGATACGCGTGATATGAAAGACTATGAAAACGAGATGCAATAGCTCTGGTTCTTGAAAACTTTGAGCACCGAGAAGTACATCAGATCTGGTATAAAAATAAAGGAGGAAACATTTGATATACTCTCTGAAAATTGAACCTTAGTTAAAACATAGTTTTTTAAAAACAAATTTTAAAACATGAATGTAGCAAGCTTTTGAAAAATGTATGTTATATTTGTTTATGGAAGTTTGGAGCTAAATCTCCTACGTCTCTCCTTCTTCCAAACTGGAAGGCTTTACTAGAATACTTTGATCTTACAGCAACTGTACAGACCCACCTCAGCAGGGACTTATCCATTGCCCAAAGCTGAGACTCCTAGACTCTTCTCTGCACACAGCTCTCAATCTGTGACAACTCCATATCTAAGAACATGTTTTACGGCTCTGTTCAAAGACTCCAAGCACTAAGTTTTACCTTTTCGTGTCAAGACAGATTTGTGTAGATTTGGGGTGTGATTCACTTATCTATTCTATTCAGCTCTTGGTTTGAGTGAATCTGTGTTTGAGAAATATTACAGTGAATAGACTCTCGAATATTTTCTCACACACTGGGAATTGCTTCTTGATAGGCTCAGCAGTCAACTTTTACGATTAAGCTCCTCTGATCTGATAGTCAACGGCTTTGCCCCTGTTTTCTTCCCATGGAGACGACTCTCTCTCTTTCTCTTCCTGTGTAGTTCTATCTCTCTGTTTGTTTTCCACTCTCACTCTTTCACACTGTTGTCCTCTTTCTTCATAAATTCAGCTCGTATATTTAATGTCTATGGTCTTATGTTACCATTGGACACAATCTCCTAGTCGTTGAAAAGTTTCTGACATTATGTCATTGTTGTCCTTTCATCGTACATGGGTACGTGATACCATTGTCTTTGTACTTTCTCTGAAACTGATGTAGACATATCGAATAAAATCAGTCTGAACCACTTTAATTCAGTCTTCACATAAGCTCGTGTTCAAACTTCTTTGCTTGTCTAACCTAACTTGCTCTGAGCTGAAAGCCTCTGAGATGTTCCAACTAACTCTTGCTTCTTCTTCCTCTCAGCTAATCTCCTCTCAGTTGACCATCTCTCAGTTGATCCGCTATGAAGCTTCCTCTAAGTTTTTCTTGCTCTAAGCTGCTTCGTTCATCTTTGTTCTGCTCTAAGCTGTTTCTGTAATTTGTGAGACCTGAAAGATTAGTGGAATAATTAAGCTAATTATTCGGATTTAGTACAGACCGGATCAGGTGTGAGATGATCTGGGATGGGCAGCCCAAGCTGGTATGCTTTATGGAGCGCAAGCTGGTCTGTGTGTGGAACAGCTCAGAGCTGATATGATTCGTTGAGCATAACCTGTTAGGGATTTGAGTGCTAACTTATCTGTGAGAGATATCCCTGAGCTGAATGTACAGATTGTGCGAGTTGTGCTGCGTTGTTTGAGAGTACCAGCTTAGGCCCGTGCTGGTTACGGTCTCCAGATAGGCGGGTACTGTGTGCTGTCTCCAGCTTAGGCTTGTGCTGGTTGCTATCTTCATCTTAGGCATGTGGTGTTCACTGCTTTCAGCTTAGAGGCGTGCTGGGTGCTCTAAGCTGGTTGTCCTGAGCTGGATTGCTGTGTGACGTCGTTTGTGGAACCAGCTTAGACATGAGCTGGTCGTAGTTCCTTGGTAGAGCAGAACTGTTGTGATCATCAGCTTAGGTGCGAGCTGGTTGTGGTCCAGACCGGATGGGAGCTGGTAAGGGTCAGCTTTGGTGGGGGCTGCTCTATGCGATCTGAATTTTTGTTGTGATCTGTTTTAGCTAGTGCGAGCAGCTGGGTAAGGTAGCATGCTGGTTTATGCCTGAGCTGGTATCAGCTTGGATCCAGAGCTGGTCGGTGGAGCTGTAGCAGATCGTGGGATTTAAGTATAAATAGTTTACTTTGATCGGGTAAACCTTATCTATTTAATACACTTAGCCATTTTGGGACCTCATGTCCCTTATCCTCTCCATAGATATCTCGACATATATCGTTTCCAAACCCTTACTATTCACCGAACCTTATCTCCTCCAGTTACCGTCGATGGACTTCGCAGTTTAGAGCAATGATGGTGGCGCTGAGTTCATCTATCCAAGACCGTTCCTTCTGTACCACTTTGGAGACCTAAATTGGCTAGAAGAGTGAGCGCGACGTAGTTGAAGTGTTCGGTCTTTCGTGATTTTCGTCCAGATAGTTTTACAGTTCCAATAGCGCACAAGGGTAAGTTTTTGTTCTCGTTCTGTGTTTCGTTTAGATCTATTATCTTGTTGGGAGTGTAGGTTCGACCTGGGTGAGCTGGTAGCTCCCAGCTCTGTTCTGTTGTAGTTGTCCCCGAGCTGATGTTGTATGGCTAAATAGGTTTTAGCTGCATGGTTGTTCAGATGGTTTCTGTTGAGTTTCTCCATGAGTCGGAAGGATAGTAGACGTGCGAAAGCTGTTGGTGTCCTCTTCTCGTGCGATCTGTTGAGGTTAAGGTACGATTGAGCTTATACTAACAGCTTTGGCATAAGCATGAGAATATTTCCAGCGTGATTGAGCTGCTGTGATTTTGTGCTAGCTTAGTTTGCTTAGCCGTGCTGTTGATGATGATTTTCTGTTCTTATTTGCTTATGTGTTATTTATGTGCGTTAATTGTGAGTCTTGCATACACGCATATCATGTTGAGCCTGATTACTTTGAGAACCGATTGATGATGGATAGTACCAGCATGCTGATTTTGAAAATAAAATGATTGAGGTGTGTCGGCTGGCTCCCGTACCATCGAATCCCCGAGGCGATTTGTGTCGTGCCTTGAAGTTCACTTGGGTAGCTCCCACCCCTCAGCAAGCTGTATCTCACCAGTTGGGTTGAGCAATGAGATTGTATGCTGCTGGTGCTGCATGTGGAAGGCTGGGTAGCTCCCATACTTCCACACGCGATGTGGCCACTGATTTTGAGATTTTATGATTCACAACTGAGTTTGTTGTGAACTTTTGATACCGATGAGTCTTCGTGGTACCCCTTTCATGCATTCACGACTTGAGATATTTCATGCCTTATATGATTGTTGTTTTATAGATGCTCTTCGTATTGAGGTTTGACCTCGTTGTTTTCGTTTTTGGGGCTGCTTTGGTTTTGTTTTCGGCCATTGTAGGTTCTTCAGGTAAATTAGCTGGATCAAGTGGAGCGTCAGCTGGTTGAGCGTTTTTCTGAGTCTCAGTTATGTATTATACTGATTCGGTTTACTAGGGGATGCCCTGAGTGAATTCGGTATTCGAGATTTGAACCTGTTGAAATATCTGTATGCCTTTCTGGTGTTATATTGTTGTAGATATTTGAGTTAAAAATCTATACTTTGAGTATGATTGTATTTTCAGGCAAAGAAGAATTTTTTTTTCTAATCCAATTTTTTTAAGCCTCCGTGATTTTTATGATTAGTCTCTTATTTAGAGCATTGGGCCTGACATTTTGGTAAGGGAGCTTAAATTGGGATAAGATCGATTATTTTCTATCACATTTGAGTATAGGCACAGAGTTTTGAGCTTTTGTTTGTGATTATCTCTGTGATTTCTGTGATTCGTGCATCTGCCTATGTGATTTACCTGCTTTTGTGTTTACCCTTGAGGGCCTCTTAGATGCCGCCAAGGAGAGGTATAGGTAGAGAAGCTAGGCAGGTAGTTGGAGAGTCTAGAGCCCTGGAGAGTGACGAGGATGTTGCTCAACAGAGTGTGCCCTTGCGTCGTCGAGCTGGACAGGAAGAGGTTGAGGTAGAGAATGTGACTAGGAATATTGGTGAGATGGAACTGGTTTGGCTAGGTTCTAGAGGATGAATCCCCCTACGTTCTCTGGCGTCGAGGGTGGTTTGATGGATGAAGGCTTTTTGGAACACATGGAGGAATTGTTCGATACCGTTGAGTATTCCGATGAAAAGTGTGAGGCCTGATGCGCTAAATCAAGGATGAACTATTTAATTAATCACAATTATGCGGAAACATGAAATCGGGGCTAAAATTTTTTCGAATTGTGCCTCAACCAAAATATTGTTCAAAATAAGTTCATAATAAAAATAGGATTTAAACTCAAAATCCAACAATCAAGAAGCAAGCAACTAGAATCAAATACAGATCCCCACAAATACTATCGGCACAGGACATCCCTTGGCTCAATATATCAATACATAATATAATAAATGGGACTCGGAACGGGGATCTTCCAGCTGACGCTCCACTCTTTACAGCTGGATTACCTGTAGAACCTGCAAAGGTCAACACCGACCCAAGCAGCCCAAAACAGGGAAAATAAACGACGTCAAACCTCAGTACGAAGAGCACTCATAAAACAACAATTCAGAAAACATGCAATATTTCAAGTCATGATATGCATGAGGGTACCAAAGAACATCGGTAATCAAGGCCAACAATTCAGGTGGCAAATCAGAGGAGCCTCAACACCACGCACAGACAATCATCCGGTGGAAATCATCGATCCGTGATCTTCAGGAGCGACACACAGTCGAACATCACAGCTCAGTGGTATTCAGGCGCGACAACTCAGTCAACCGATCACAACGCTAGCTCGACTCGGGCATCAATCAAATTCAGGCTCAATATGTATGTGTGAATGCCAATATCAATTCACTAACATACATAAATCTTACGCAAACAGAACAGATAATCAATCACGGTCAAGCCAAATCTGTTCACATAAACACTCAATCACAGCATTCTCAACACACTAGAAATATTCTCATGCTTATGCCAAATCTGTTTAAATAAGGTCAAATCCGTACCTCCTATTAGTTGCTAATACCTCGACAGATCTTATGAAGTCAGAGCACCAACAACCCGCTCAGGTTTACTATCCCAACTTCTCTCGACAAACTCAACAGAAGCTGTTTAAAAGCTCAAATATGTCAAAGCATCTTGATGGTCCCTGTTTTTCGAAGGAACTTAGCAGCCGCTGGTTTAAAATGAGTTAAAAGATTTTGCGCGCTGCTACTTATAACTGGAGGTGCAATACCTCTTGTTCTTGAACATCTAAAACAAATCACCAGAAGAGCACCGGAGACAGATCTGGTATGATTTAAAAATCATGCGGAAAATACCAGAACTGAATCCTAATATTTTAAAACAACTCAAACAGATTTATGTACAACATAAATCTGTTCGAGACTTGCTAGTTCTTGTGTGCTGAACTGTATGCGATGCTAAGTATAGAATTCTGTAAACGTGCAAGTGCTGAATTGTAAACGTTTGTTATGCGTGCTAAAGTAATGCGAGTGCTGAATGAATAAAAGAGATACGATACGCAGCATATTTGTTTTTAGAAGTTCGGACCTCAATGTCCTACATCTCCCCTTCTTCCACCTCGGAAGGATCCACTAGAAGATTTGATCTTACAACTTGTGTACAGACCCGATCCCACAACCAGCAGCTGTGAGAACTCCTAGAATTCAACAATGCACACGAGCCGCAACTGTGTGACTAACTACATACACATGAGTTTTACGTCATCGTGCTTGGACGGGACTGTTTGAAACGTTTTGAGATTCATTTACCAATACAATGTGAATGAATCTCTGTGTGTGAGATTTGATACAATGAAACGCTCAACTCTCTGTTTCTCACACACTAGGGAAATTGCTCTAACATGCTAATTCTAGCTCCGCTATCAACTGCAAATAAGCTTTCTCTAGAATGATAGTTGATAGCTTTGCTTCTGATTCATTTTCCCTCTATTGTTGTCTTCTATTGATTTTTCTTTTCTGTGCAAAAACAACTCTCAATCGTCGACTCGTCTCACCAACGTCGAACTCACAGTCTGTCTTCTTCAATGGCGCTTCTCGCAAATACTATCCTCTGTTTGAAATATGGCCGTTAGACTGTGGATTCAAATCTGTTCTGCGCTGTCCTGAATTTCGGGCAATTTTCACAACTCTATTTCAGCCATTGATTCTTTCCATCTTGAGCGTTGATTGCGTCTTGTCGTTTTCGCCATTTGAATTACGCTCAGCAGTTGACATCCAGCTCTCGTAAATCGTCAACTGCTTCGCTGCTGATTCATTCTTCAACTGCTATAATAGATATGATGACGTCACGGTTGCTGCCACCAGCTTCTTCCAATAGATAAGCTGACGTCATCTTAGAAGTAGAACCTGCTGGTTCTTAGCGCGAAATCATCTGCTGAAACTATCGTTGCGTCTGGATCTTTGCGACTGGATTGAAACTCTCCACTACATCTGCTTTCTTGCGACTGGATTCCACGTCGACTGGATATGCAAAGCTTGCGACTGTATGCATAGAGCTTGCGACTGGATGCACAAAGCTTGCGACTGGATTTCCCAACGACTGGGTAGATCAAACGATGTCGTGTCAACTTATTCAAACGACATCGTTTGCTATGCATCCTCGACTGATTGAATATAACGCTGTTGCTCTCGACTGGATGTACAATAGCTGCCTGCTGATATCTTGCGACTGCTGGTTATCAACGCAAAGAGCATCTGCTGAATCTTAGCGCGAAGGCAAAACGCTGTCGTATCAACTTATGTAAACGACATCGTTTTGCTACGCTAACTCCAAATACTATCTGCTGGTTAACAATAGCTTCCTGCTGATTGTGATGTCACTGCTGATGACATCATCTATGCTTAGCGCTCCAACTGCTTTCTTCATCTGCTGAACTCTAACCATCTGCTGATTCTCGTCGTTCTTTACTGTTATGTTTGCTGTTGTCAGCTTCTTGAATAGCGACTGTCAACAGATTCGTCAACAGTACTTATAATCGCGACTGCTAACAGATTCGTTAACAGTAATAAGAATCGCGACTGCTAACAGAGTCGTTAACAGTAATATGAATGGCGACTGCTAACAGATTCGTTAACAGTAATTGACAACAGCTTCTTCAACAGTAACTTGCGACTCTCTTCTCTTCTCAACAGATATGCTGACGTCAGCGCTGCTTATACCAGCTCTTGCGCTTCTGCTGATTTTTGATTTCTTTAAAAGAGCAATGCTGACGTCATCATTGCTGCTCGTAGATACTTCCAGTAGACATGCTGACGTCATCATTTCTGATACCAGCTCTTGTGCTACTCTATTCATCTGCTGATTGTGATGACGTCATCCTTGCTGCTCATTGCTTTCTCCAGAATATATGCTGACGTCATCACTGCTGATAACAGCTCTTGATAGCACTCCAGCTGGTTGTTTTCTTCTTTGAACTTTCTCCAGCAGACTTCGCAATTCCTGTTCCAGCTGGTTCATCTTGGCCTCCGCCTGATTACGAACAACTGATTCAACTTTGGACGTCTCCATTGCTAATCCAGCTGCCGTCTAAATGAATTCACCAAATCAACTGCTGAACTTAATCTTGAACCATCGGCTGGACAGATTTAAGCTTCACGACATCTTCTTCTTCGTTCCTAAAAGCTGCACACTTAAGTGGAATTGTTAGAAACACAATAACAGGTTTTGTGTAATTCAAAACTTAATCAGGATCTGTCAAAACAGATCCATCAATCTCTCCCTTTTTGATTTACACAAAACCTTAAATCAACGATGCATGTTCTAACAATTCTCTCCCTTTTTGTGGGAATCAAAAAGAGATCGAACTGCTGGTCTTCCCAATATTTAAAACAAAAGCTCTCCCTACACTGTTACAACAAAAACAACGTAACAGCAGGAGTTTTAAATCACTAAACGACATCGCGTTGGAGTCTCGTTCCAAACAAACAGATCTCGCAACAAATACTCGCTTGCTCCTCCAGATTTTATCAAATCTGAAATCATTAAACCGCACCGGTCTACACCAACTCACGAACTGCACCGGTCCACACAGTATCTTTGACCAATACTTGACTTCTCCAATTAGACGCGCACATATACTCACTCCCACTGAATAGATTTCACTCAACCAACGTCAAATCTGGTAACACGATACCACGTCGCATTACCTCCGACTCTAGTTCCACTACTCAAATCTGATATCTTCCTAAACCAAACGTAATGCGATACCAAATTAGATAATTCCCGAGTACAATATACATAAAACTGCTTACACAAATCTGATCTATTCCAAACCACTCGATAGCGACCAACAGTCCACATCTGATCTGTTCTACCTCAAATCTGAAAATCCGAAAATCATCAACAGGAAAACCAATTCCTTCAAATATGAAAACCCGATGGTTAACATCTCCCTTGGTTAATCCTTGTCCAAATATGATTATTTCATTAATCACCAATTAATAAATTTCTAGTCCTCACAAAAAGAGACTGAAGTTGTCCGTTCTTCAGTTGAGGGAGCATGCTCAATGTTGGTGGAAGGGTGCTTCCAGAACAATGAGAGAGACCGGAGTCTTGGTTACTTGGGAGAGCTTCTGTCCCACTTTTCTCCAGGAGTATACCCAGAGCCGTACTACAACAACCGAGAGAGGGAGTTTGATAATCTGGTGCAAGGAAATATGAGGGTGACTGAGTATGCTAGACAGTTTTTCTCTCTTCTGTCGTATGTTCCTCACATTTCTAACAAGTATAGGACGAAGCAGAACATGTTTCTGAGAGGGTTGAGACTCGATTTATTCCATATGGTGCTTGCTGGTTCTCCTTCGAGTTACACTGAGGCAGTGGATAGGGCGATGGGCATAAAGGAGAGTCTTTTGGAAGCACAGAATCAGGTTCATCCAATAGCTGAACGAGGTTTCCATCCCATACCGAAAGGGATGCACTCATTTCAGCCTCCTCAAGCGTCACAACAGTCAAATCGCCAAAGGCTTAATCCTCGAGGGAAAACGTTTCAAGAAACGGTCGAATTCGAGTTCTTCTGGTTTAGCTAGCTCTGGAGGTAGTGGTGCTAGAGCGGTAGTGTGTGGTCGGTGTGGAGGTAAGCATGCGACTTTTGAGTGTCGTGGATTTCAGGATAACTGCTACAAGTGTGGGCAAGCTAGACATTTTTCAATAGTGTGTCCTTCGACGAGGGGACAACCCTCTAATTTGTCACAGCAAGGCTCAGCTGGTGGTTCTTCACAGAGGCCGCAACCTCCTGAACCGTCACAGCGATCAGGATTCCAACCACGAGAACCATCTAGGTTTTGAGGATCTTCTACACCTCAGTTTTCAGGACCTTAGCAAGCTCAAGTGAATGTCTTGACGAGGGATCAGGCTGATGATATGCCTGGGGGAGTTATTGCAGGTACTTGTTCTATCTTTGACTTTCCTGCACGAGTTTTGTTTGATACAGGAGCATCACACTCCTTTATATCTGATCTGTTTGTGTATGAGTGTGGGTGGAGTTCTACCCCATTGCGTGATGTTGTATCTGCTTCTACCCCTGCCAGCGTGAGTTTACTGTCCCTTTAGGTGGTTTTGTATTGCGTAATTAGGTTTGATCAGAATGTGCTGGTGACAAATTTGATTTCTTTGGAGATTAGAGATTTTGACTGCATTTTGGGTGTGGACGTGTTATCAGTTCATAGAGCTACTATTGATTGTTTCCATGGCATAGTGAGGTTAGACCTCAATTTGGGGAAAAATGGGATTTTTTCGGTGCGAATTCACTGTCTAAGATTCCACTAGTGTCATCCATGGAGATGTTTAGTCTGTTATCGCTATAGAACTCAGGATTCATGATTTATGCCCTGGATGTGACCCAATAATCGCGAGTGGCATGGAGTGATATCCCTATTGTCCAAGAGTTCCTAGATATTTTTCCGGATGATATTCTTGGTTTTCCTCCAAGAAGAGAGATTGATTTTAGTACTGAGATGGTGCCAGGGACTGCCCTGTTTTTGAGAGCTCCATATCGGTTGACGCCAGCTGAGTTGAGGGAACTGAAGGACCAATTGCGTGATATTTTGGAGAACTTTATTATTAGGCCGAGTATATCGCCTTGGGGAGATCCGATTCTATTTGTGAAGAAGAAGGATGTATCTATGAGGATGTGCATTGACTTTCAACAGCTGAATAAAGTAACAGTGAAGAATAAGTATCCACTACCGAGAATTGATTATCTGTTTGATCAGCTGCAGGGATCGACAGTATAATCGAAGATTGATCTGCGATCTGGTTATCAAAAGTTGAGGATTAGGGACGTTGATGTAGCGAAGACGACATTTCAGACTAGATACGATCATCATGAGCTCCTTGTGATGCCGGTTGGATTGACGACTTCCCCTGCGGTCCTCATGGATTTGATGAATCGCGTCTTTGGTGAGTATATTGATCTCTTCATGATTGTCTTCATAGACGACATTCTTGTTTATTCGAGGAGCAATAGAGAGCATAATGAGTATTTGAGATTGGTGTTGCAGAAGCTGAGAGACTCGCAGTTGTATACAAAGTTCAGTATGTGTGAATTTTGGTTGGATAGGGTGATATTTTTGGGTCATGTAATTTCTGAGCAAGGTATTTCGATGGATCCTAGTAAGGTTGAAGCTGTTATGAACTGGGAGCGATGTAGGAATGTTTCGGAGATCCGTAGTTTCTTTGGTTTGGCTGTCTATTATAGGCGTTTCATCGAAGTATTTTCTTCAATATCCAGGCCGATGACGCAGTTGACTCAAAAAGATAGGAGATTTATCTGGACAGATGAGTGTGAGTCTAGTTTTCTTTTGCTCAAGGAGAAATTGACTACTGCTCTTTGGGTGCTGGATGTTTTGTGGTGTGCTCTGATGCTTCTCTGAGTGGTCTGGGTTTCCTGTTGATGCAGAACGGGCAAGTGATAGCTACACGTCTCAACAGCTGAACCCCATGAGACCAGATATCCTGTTCATGATTTGGAGTTGGCATCTATCGTTTTTGCCTTGAAGACTTGGCGTCACCACCTGTATGATGAGCAGTTTATGATGTACACCGACCACAAGAGCTTGAAGTACATCTTCACTCAGTCAAATTTGAACATGAGGTAGCGTCTTTGGATGGAGTTGCTCAAGGATTTTGATTGTGAGATTCAATATCAGCTTGGACAGATGAACTTGATGAAAGATTCTTTGAGTAGAAAGGCTTAGCCAGTGATACTGACATCGTTGAGTATCTCGAAAGTCCATGAGCACTTGGGGACTTCTGGATGGCGTTTTAAGTCGGATGATGAGAACTTTGTAGTTTCTTCTTTTCAAGTTGAACCACAGCTTGTAGCAGACGTTAGAGCAGCGCAGAGGACTGACCCGTACATCGATGAGTTAAACATAAAAGCCCAGTATAGTCGGTCAGATGATTTTACTGTTGCTTCTGATGGATGTTTGAGATTTCGTGGTAGATTAGTGGTTTGAATCTGCTAGACCTGAAAGAAACTATCCTGAGTGAGGCCCATTGTATTCGTTATAGTGTGCATCCGGACGAGAAGAAGATGTACCATGCCTTGAAGTCTCGCTATTGGTTGGAAGGCATGAAGAATGATATCTCCGGATTTTTAGCATGATGCTTGAACTGTCAGCAGGTCAAGGCCGAAAGGATGAGACTTGGAGGATTGCTAAAGAGTTTAGAAGTGCCTCAGTGGAATTGGGAACATGTTGCCATGGATTTTGTGACCCATTTACCTCGTTCAAGTAGGGGATGTGATGCGATTTGGGTGGTAATTGATAGACTCTCTAAGTCAGCCCACTTCATTCCATATGGAGTAAGGTGTTCCATGAAGAAAATGACAAAGATGACCATTGATTATGTGGTTAGATTGCATGGAGTGCCGGTTTCGATAGTGTCTGATAGAGATCCACAATTTACTTCCAGATTTTGTAATAGTTTGCAAGTAGCAATGAGTTCTAGATTGGCTATGAGTACAGCTTATCACCGTCAGACAGATGGCCCATATGAGAGAACCATTCAGACTTTGGTGGACATGCTGCGATCTGTTGTGATGTATTTCAATGGTGGCTGGAAAGATTCCTTATCCCTAGTTGAGTTTTACTATAATTACAGCTACCAAGAGACTATTGGGATGGCACCATTCGAAGCTTGTACGGTAGGATGCAGATCACCGATTTGTTGGGAATAAGTTGGAGAGAAACAACTGTCTACCCCTGAGTTTTTGCAGCACAAGAAAGATTAGGTTGAGCTGATTAGGAGCAGCATGAAGGCTACACAGGACCGTCAAGATAGCTATTCTAACAAGAGGCGCAGGCCTCTAGAATTTCAGGTTGGTGATCGAGTTTTCTTGAAGGTTTCTCCTTTCAGAAGTGTTATGAGGTTTGGACTCAAGGGAAAGCTAGCACCTCGTTATGTTCGACCTTATGAAATTGTTGAGAGGATCGGACCCTTAGCTTATCGTTTGCTGTTTCCGTCCGAGCTGTCCTCACTACATTATGTTTTTCATGTGTCTATGTTGAGGAAGTATGAGCCGGATCCTTCTCATGTGCTGCAAACTGACGAGGTAGAATTGGATCGAACTCTTAGCTATGTTGAGTATTGGACAGAAAGTAGAAACAGCTAAGGAACAAGACCATTCCATTAGTGATGGTCTAGTGGAGCAAGCATGGGATAGAAGATGCTACATGGGAGTTAGAGGAAAAGATGCAACGAGAGTGGCCTCATCTGTTTAAGTATGCACTTTATTAACTCTTGTAGCTTGTTTGTTTGCTGCTACTTGTTGTGATATCTTGAACTCTTGGTTAGTAGATGTATGCGAGTTTTCAAGTTGCTGCGTGAGGTTCTGCATAGTATGTGCTTCAGTTTTGATTCTCAGTTATGTGCGGATATTGTTGGTTCTATTTCAAGGACGAAATTATGTTTTAGTGGGGGAGAAATGTGAGACCTGAAGGATTAGTGGAGTATTTAAGCTAATTAATTGGATTTAGTACAGATTGGATCAGGTGTGAGCTGATCTGGGATGGGCCAACCTCGAGCTGGTATGCTTTATGGAGCACATTCTGGTCTTTGTGTGGAACAGCTCCGAGCTAATATGAGTCGTTGAGCATAAGCATTCAGGGATTTGAGTGTTAACTGATCTGTGAGAGATAGACCTGAGCTAAATGTACAGATTGTGTGAGTTGTGTTGTGTTGTTTGAGAAACCAGCTTAGGCCCATGCTGGTTACGGTCTCCAGATTAGGCTGTTACTGTGTGCCGTCTCCAGCTTATGCAGGTGGCGTTCACTGTTTCAGCTTAGAGTCATGCTGGGTGCTCTAAGATGGTTGTCCTTAGCTGGATTCTGTGCGACGTCGTTTGGTGGAACCAGCTTTGACGCGAGCTGATCGTAGTACCTGGGTAGAGCAGCACTGTTGCGGTCACCAGCTTAGGTGCGAGCTGGTTGTGGTCCATACCAGATGAGAGCTGGTAAGGGTCAGCTTTACCGAGAGCTGCTCTATGCGATCTAAATTGTTGTTGTGATCTGTTTAGCGAGTGCGAGCAGCTGGGCGCACCAGCTGGGTAAGACAGCATGCTGGTTTATGCCTGAGCTGGTATCAGCTTGGATCCCAAGCTGGTCGGTGGCACCGTGGCAGATCGTGGGATTTAAGTATAAATAGTTGACTTTGACCGGGTACACCTTATCTTCTTACTACACTTAGCCATTTTGGTACCTCATATTCCTTATACTCTCCAGAGAGCTCTCGACATATATCATACCCAAACCTTATTATTCACCGAACCTTATCTCCTCCGATTACCGCCGATTGACATTGAAGTTTAGAGCAAAGCTGGTGGAGCTGAGTTCGTCTCTCCAAGACCGTTCTTTTTGTACCACTTTGGAGACCTGGGTTGGCTAGAAGAGTGAGCGCGACGTAGTTGAAGTGTTCGGGTCTTTCGCGATTTCTGGCCAGATAGTTCTCCAGTTTCAATAGCGCACTTTGGGTAAGTGTTGGTTCTCGTTCTGTGTTTCGTTTAGATCTATTTATCGTGTTGGGAGTGTAGAATCGACCTGGGTGAGCTGGTAGCTCCTAGCTCTGTTCTGTTGTAGTTGTCCCCGAGCTGATGTGGTATGTATAAACATGTTTTAGCTGCGTGGTTGTTCGGGTGGTTTATGTTGAGTTTCTTCGTGAGCTGGAAGGGCAGTAGACGTGCGCGAGCTATTGGTGTTCTATTCTCGTGCCATCTATTGAGATTAAGGTACGATTGAGCTTATACTAACAACTTTGACATAAGCATGAGAATATTTCCAGCATGATTAAGCTTCTGTGATTTTGTGCTAGCTGAGTTTTCTTAGCCGTGCTGTTGATGATGATTCTCTGTTCTTATTTGCTTATGTGTTATTTATGTGCTTTAATTGTGAGCTGATTCCATCTTGCATATATGCATATCATGTTGAGCCTGATTCCTTTGAGAACCGATTGATGATGGATAGTACCAGCATGCTGATTTTGAAAATAAAATGATTGAGGTGTGTCGGCTGGATCCCATACCATCGACTACCATAGGCGATTTGTGTCGTGCCCTGAAGTTCACTTGGGTAGCTCCCACCCCTCAGCAAGCTGTATGGCACCATTTGGGTTGAGCAATGAGATTGTATGCTGTAGGTGCTGCATGTGGAAGGCTGGGAAGCTCCCATACTTCCACACGCGATGTGGCCACTGATTTTGAGATTTTATGATTCTCAACTGAGTTTGTTGTGAACTTTTGATCCCGATGAATCTTCGTGGTACCCCTTTCATGCATTCACGACTTGAGATATTGCATGCCTTATATGATTGTTGTTTTATAGATGCTCTTCATATTGAGGTTTCACCTCGTTGTTTTCCCGTTTTTAGGGCTGCTTTGGTTTTGTATTCTGCCATTGTAGGTTTTGCAGGTAAATCAGCTGGATCGTGTGGAGCGTCAGCTGGTTGAGCGTTTGTCTGAGTCCCAGTTATGTATTATACTGAGTCGGTTTACCAGGGGATGCCCTGAGTGAATGCGGTATTCGAGATCTGTACATGTTGAAATATTATGCATTTCTGGTGCTGTATTGTTGTAGACTTTTGAGTAGGAAATCTATACTTTGAGTATGATTGTATTTTTTAAGCTTCCGTGATTTTTATGATTAATCTCTGATTTAGAGAACCGGGCCTGACAACTTGCTTCTTGGTCAAAGAGGTTAATGGAACAGATATCTTCGAAAATCCCTTAATAAAACGTCTATAGTATCCAGCAAGACCCAAAAAGATTCTAACCTCTAAAACAGTTTTGGGCATAGGATAGTCCCGAATTGCTTCTACCTTAGCTGGGTCAACCTCTAATCCGTCCTTGGAAATGATATGACCTAGGAATGCAACCTTCTCCAGCCAAAACTCGCACTTACTGAACTTAGCAAATAGTTGTTTGCTATTCAAAACATGCAACACTGTCCTAAGCTGGTTGGAGAGCTTCGATAGTTTCTTAGAATACACTAGAATATCATCTATAAACACTATTACAAACTGGTCCAGTACGGTTGGAACACTCTATTAATAAAATCCATAAAATTTGAAGGTGACTTGGTTAATCCAAAAGGCATTACTAGGAAATCATAATGACCATAGCGCGTTCTGAATTCCGTCTTATAAATATCATCTTGCTTGATCTTCAACTTGTGATAACCAGATCTCAGGTCAATCATGGAAAACACTGCTGCTCCCTTCAATTGGTCAAACAAATCCTCAATCCTAGAAAGTGGATAATTAGTCTTAACAGTAAGCTTATTCAACCCATGATAATCTATACACAGTCTCAAGCTCCCATCCTTCTTCTTGACAAACAGCACAGGGGCTCCCCATGGTGATGTGCTGGGTCGTATGAAGCCCTTGTCCAACAGATCTTGGATTTTCTCTTTTAGTTCCCTCATCTCTGTAGGAGAAAGTCGATAGGGTGGTCTGGAAAGAGGTGATGCTCCTGGTACTAAGTCAATAGCAAACTCTAGCTCCTGATCTGGAGGCAGTCCATAGATATCTTCTGGGAAAACTTATGGAAACTCGTACCACCTCTACCTCTGTCAGCTCGGGCTTACTAGCAAAAGATAGAGACGATAAACTAGCCAAAAATCCTACTCCACCTTTCCTTAAACAACTTTGGGCTTTTAAAGCTGAAATAATACGAGGAATTTTCCTAAGCTGGTTATCTTCAAACGAAAACTGGTCTCCCTTATGTGGCTTGACCACTACTATTCTAAGATTAAAATCAATTACTACTCTGTGCCTAGTTAACCGGTCCATTCCCAAAATCAAATCAAACTCGGGCATAGGTAAAACAACTAAGTCAGTAGTAATGAAATGTCCTTGGAGTATGAGCTCTAAATCACGATATAACTCATGGAATACCAGTTCTTCTCCTGATGGTACGGTCACACAAAAGCCTATGGAAGCTTGGTCCGATCTGGATGGTAACTTCTTATCAAATTTTTTCGCTATAAACAAATGGGTTGCACCTGAATGTATTAGGGCAAAGAGAGTATACCAGCAATAAAAATCTCACTAGTAACTACAGTAGAATCTGGATTGGCTTGCTCAGCGGTGAAGACATATGCCCTGCTGGTCACCAATTGTTTCAACTTCGGGCAGTTCCTAGCAATATGGCCTTGAGCACCACACTTGTAGCAGCCACTCTGAACAGCTCTACACTGTCCAGAATGGTTCTTTTGACACTTGGGGAAAACTGGCCGGTTTTCGCTGGCGGGAACTGCACTGATGGGTTGGGCTTGCAAAGGTTTATGCTCTTACGGCCTCTGTTGATTCCTGTTTTGCTTCTTGAAAGGCCTTTGATCCTTCTACTAGAAGACCTGTCTCTTTTGATTTCGCTCCTCAGTAACCTCCTTCTAGTCTTGTTCAATTCGGAGGGCCTTGTCCATAGCTGCCCTGAAAACCTTAGGCTCAGCTACCCTAACATTAAGCTTGAGTGTAGGATTCAATCCATCAACGAAATGTCTCAATTTCTCTTCTGGGTCCTTTTCAATTAGAGGTAAAAAGTAACACCCTCTCTCAAACTTGCGAACATACTCTTGAACCATCATGATCCCCTGTTTCAACATTAAGAACTCACTTTTAAGCTCGAACCTCTTTTCTATGGTGAAATATTGCTCAAAGAACACTCTCTTGAATTCCTCCCATGAGAGATTAGCAGGTTCCACTGTCAGCTTGACTCTTTTCCACCAAATTATATCATCATCTCTCAGCATATAGATGGCACACCTAGGCCTGTCCAAATCTGGCGTATTCAAATATGACCTCCATGGACTTGATCCAACTTTCAGCAGCAAGCGGATGGTTATACCACTAATTCTTTCGGTTTCTATCATCGAAACCTCTCCTAGGGATCATCATGATTGGACCCTCTATTGGAAGATTGGTCATTACCTCTGCTGGACTGTTCTTGGTAAGATAAAATTTATAAGTTTTGGTGATAACAAAAACAAGACTAAGAACTGAACATAAGACTCAGATCTGGACCTAAGTATTCGCACTGAAGAGAAGGAAATATTTCAGATCTGGACTTCATGTTATTGAGACGAGCATTTCAGAGCAGATCAGATTTGGGTATCAGATCTCAGTTATCGGGTTGAAGATTTTGAATCAGAATTTAACGGATTTGAGTATTCGGGTTATTTCAGTTATCGGGTCAGAATTTCAGATTTGAAGGTATTGACTTCAATCAGAGGTTACGGTAACAGATCCGGGTATATGCGTTCAGATGTGAACAGACTCTACACAGGGTTCTTCAGACTTCAGATTTGATAGTGTTTTTCAGTATTACGAGAAAAGCAGTACAGTTTTCAAATGTGACAGAGAGCATTGATTCTGTAATAGTACAAAAATGGGGATATTTCAGATGTGATGGCTATACGTGTAAGGAGATATTTCTTGTAGCTACTCACAAAGGGAAAGAGAGAGCAGTATTCAGATTTCAATATTCTAGCAGATGTGAGCTTCGGAATTCGTCAGATGTTATCAGTTGATCAACGGTCACGATTTAATTAAGGAAATAAAATCAGAGCTATTTTGAGTAAAGATGCACAGTACGCAGAGTGATTGATACGTTGTTTACCCGGTTTGGTAAATAAGTCAATTAAGCCTTGACAAGCGCAGATTACCTTTGCATAGCATTAATGGAGATACGATGAAGATATACAAAGGGGTTTGTATCTACTGGCTACATTTCTTGACCGTTGAGATTGAAGAGTATAAATAGTTCAAGATTTCAAATGAAAAACCTCTTGATTGCTCTCGGTCGATTTTATCTCGCATACTATTACGCTCTCAAATTTATGGGAATATTCAAGTGCTAAAAATACTCGAAGTCCCAGCTTTCAAATCTTGAAGAACACTCCTTTGTTCTTAATAGATTTATCTTCGAGATATCTTCTGGTTTATCATCGTAAATTGAGTTTCATTGTCATAGAAACCAGAAGATCTATTGTACTCAAAATATTTTGTTATTTGTATTATTCATATTGAGTCTGTAACGAATGTGCTTCTCGAAGCAGTTCGAAAATTACGATTGTTTGTAAATCAGCAGTGTTATCTGCGTGTAGTAGAAGTTGTTAGGAGTTCACTTGGAGCGAGGCTCAGTGATCGGGTGCATTCAGAGACTGTGTACATAAAATCTTCTAGTGGAACCTTCCTACAAAGGATGAAGGGGAGACATATGATTTGATATCCGAACTTCCATAAACAAACTCTTGATCCCTGCACTTTTACTTTATTTGAATCGTATTTATTTCTATTTACTGTTCACTACTCAATCAGTTTATTTCCGCACAATTTATTGTTAATCGAGCGAATAGCTTTACACTGAGAGCCTCAGATCTGATAACTCAGATCTGAGTTTAGCGAAGGCTTGTAAAATTGTTTTTTAAGATTTCAAAAATAAAATTCAAGGATTTCATTCAACCCCCCTTCTGAAATCCTAGACCTTGTTTTGATGCTAATTGATCCTATCAATTGGTATCAGAGCCTGTGCATCTCAGTCATTGAACAGTTTTATCTTTGCTTTATATATTTAAAAATGTCGTCTTCTCACAACAAAATTCTTATGTTTTCCAAGGAGGAGTACGATGATTGGAAGATAAGGATGCAAGTGCATTTGGCCGCTCAAGACGATGGCATGTGGTTCGTTATCACTGATGGACCCATGAAGATAATGAAAGCCAACACTGCAATAGCTATAACTGAAGGAGCACCGTAGTGGGTAGAGAAGAGAAGATTTGAATACACAACAGAGGACAAGAAAAAGGCCAATCTGGATAACGTGGCGAAGGAAATTCTTTATAATGCGTTGGACGAAAATATTTTCAGCAAGATCAAGACCTGCACCACTGCCAAGGAGATCTGGGAGAAGTTAACTCAGATCTGTGAAGGAAATGATGAGACCAAGGAGAACAAGTTAACTGTTGCTCAACAAAATATGAGTCAATCAAGATGCGAGAAGGAGAGACTATGGCGGAGTTTGATGAGAGATTTAGTGCCGTGGTGATAGAGCTGACCAGCCTTGGGAAGGAGTACAGTAACAGGGAACTAGCTCTCAAGGTGATAAGAGCGCTGCCAAGAGAATGGGATGTCAAGACTATGGCGATGCGAGAGTCTAAAGATCTGAACAAGTTTGAACTGCATGATCTGTTTGCTAATCTGAAAGCCTATGAGTTCGAGCTGGAAACCAGATTTGAGGCTGGACCGTCAACATCTCAACCAACCAAAGCTCTAGAAGCAACTGTGAGACCTGAAGTTAATAAAGATTAATTTGGTTGGAATTAATCGAATTGTAAGATTTCTGGGTGTTCAGATTTCTGTTTGAAGGTTTTGTTTGCATTTTCGGGTCAGATTTCACATATAGAGCAATTCTGGAAGTTTTTCGTATTTTTGAGTTTTTTGGAAGAAATCTGATTTTGTGAGAAATCTGAATTTTTGGTGAGATCTTTCGGATTTCTTGAGAAATCTGGTCGCAGCGCGTAATTGGTAGCGCAAGATCAATACGCGGTCGTTTCGTGAGGTCTGGATGTCGCGTATTTAGGTGAGATCTGTTGCGCTTGTATATAGAGGTCTGCGCAGCGCGTTTTGTATCGTAGAATCTTGTACGTCGTCGTTTAGGAGAGATCTTGATATTTCGTTAGCGCTAAGGTCTGATTTGGAATCTGTTAGCAGCGTGTTTTTGTGTTGAGTGTAAAACGTGTCCTATTGATAAGTTGTTACGTCGCCGTTTTTGTTAATGCTTGCGGGAGAGATATGTGGCCTGAGATTTGTGTTTAGCGTTAGCAATCAGATTTCACCCGTGGTGCTGTGCGACGTCGTTTTAGCGATTAGCGCGTTTGTTGTTGTTCAGATCTTAGTAGCGTTAGTTCCAGATTTCTCCAGCTTTTAACGCTTTTGGTTTTCAGACTTCTCCGAGGTTTTGAGCGACGTCGTTTTGGAGTTTGGGTGTTGTGTAGCGCAAACGAGCGATGGCTTGTGAAATCTGTTTCTGTCGATGGTTGTATTAAACAGATTTCTCGTGTATATATATTAGAAGGCTGGTCTTTGTTTTCATTATTGGCTAGAGCAGAAGCACGAAGTTGCTGTTTCGTTCGTGCGATTGTGTGTGTGCAGGTAGCCTTTCGATTTAGCTTTGAAATCTTGTTCCTAGCCTTGAATTAATCTTCCTGTTAAGTTGTATTGGTAGGATTGATCGCTGGTTTGAGTGTATGACTCCCAGCCATGAGCTTTGGTAGTTGGCCGTGACTTTATGTGTATTGCCTGAGATCTGTTGTGCATGTGTTTAGCAGGTGTTGGAATCAAATCTCTCGGGCCTATATTGTGGTAATCGTTGCACAAAATTAAGGTACGGGTTGAGCTTGTAAATGCAGCGGGTGTATGGCTTGGATAATTGTAGTTGCTGGATTTGTTGTGGCTGCAGTGTGTAGTTGCCTTGTGAGATTGCTGTTTTGTGAGATGCCGTGAGTTATGTTGTGTATACGTGCTGTTGAGGTTGTTGTTTTGCATACGATTATATGCTTGTTATTCCAGCATGTTGCATACACGTATTGTCATCTCATTTCAGCTTTTGCAGCCATTGTTTCGTTTTTGTTGCTCTGTTCTTACCAGGATGCGAGGGTGAGCGGCGATACCGCACTCTCATCTCCCTGCTGGGTTTGTTAACCCCTATGCGCCGAGTGGTTAACTACCACAGTTCATAGGTTGGGCAACGGCAGGTCGAGCTGTTTGATGCATCTGGTATTCGGGTGTGGTGTCAAGGCGAGTGGAACATTACCACACTTTGAACACACCCCGTGGCCACTGTTTGTTACAGATCGCGTTGAACTGTGCCTTGAGTTCTTTGGCTCCCTTCCTTGGTTGTAGCCTCCGGCTGTTGTCCTTGGTCTCATGCATAGCATCTGCATTTCATTCTTGCTGTTTACTGCTGTTTTATAGTTGCTCTCCGTACTGGGGTTTGACCCCATGTCCCTCTGGGGCTTGGTTTGTTT
>KQ998128.1:10738-22935 GCA_001598015.1 Dorcoceras hygrometricum
GACTTCGATGAAACCTTTGCACCAGTAGCTAGATTAGAAGCCATCCGCATGTTTCTTGCATATGCTGCATTTAAAGACTTCAAAGTCTTACAGATGAATGTTAAGAGTGCATTTCTCAATGGCATCTTAACAGAGGAAGTGTATGTTGCACAACCTCCTGGCTTCGTAAATCATACACATCCAGATTTTGTTTACAAATTGGATAAAGCTCTATAAGGGTTGAAGTAAGCACCCAGAGCTTGGTATGATACACTGTCACTATAGGCACAGTTGATAAGACGTTGTTTAAATTTGTTAAAGCTGATCATGTCTTATTAGTTCAAATATATGTTGATGATATAATATTTGGGTCAACTAACCCCAAATTGTGCCAAAAGTTTTCGAAGTTGATGCAGGATAAATTTGAGATGAGCATGATGGGGGAGCTGACGTTCTTTCTGGGCTTACAAGTACGACAGCTGGAGAATGGAATATTCCTTAACCAAGCTAAATATACGAAAGAACTGCTGAAGAAGTTTGGCATGGACAATTGTTCAGCAGCTGCTACCCCAATGAGCTCCTCAATCAAGATGGATAAAGATGAAGCTGGAACTGCCATTGAGGTATCACTTTATCGTGGCATTATAGGCTCTTTGCTTTACTTAACTGCTAGCAGACCAGACATCATGTTTGCTGTCTGTATGTGTGCTAGATTCCAAGCAGAGCCAAAGCAATCACATGACATAGCGGTGAAAAGGATTTTAAAATATTTAAAGGGTACTTCCAACATGGGTCTTTGGTATCCCAAAGACTCAAGCTTTCAAATAATTGGTTACAGTGATGCAGACTACGCAGGATGAAGGATTGATCGCAGGAGCACTAGCGGTACTTGTAAATTTTAGGAGATCGTTTGATTTCCTGGTTTAGTAGAAGCAGACGTCGATCGCAACATCAACAGCTGAAGCAGAGTACCTTGCAGCTGGCAGCTGCTGTGCTCAAATTCTTTGGATACAACATCAGCTGAAGGACTATGGCATCGATGCTTCTGAAGCGCCTATTCTCTGCGACAACACTAGTGCGATCGCAATCACCCAGAATCCAGTGCTGCATTCAAGAACAAAGCACATCGACATCAGGCATCATTTTATAAAGGACCACATGCTAAAGAAAGACGTCCGGCTGGAGTACGTGTCAACTGAGCAGCAAGTGGCTGAAATCTTCACCAAACCTCTACCAGACGCTAAGTTTTCTTATTTTAGAAACATATTAGGTCTCCTTGAATTGCATTGATTTGTCTGTGAGCTAACAATTTTGCAGGTTGTCAGCTGTCGCTTAAATCAACTGTGAGTCTTTTGTTCAGGGGGAACGCATAGACTTACAGCTGAGGCAAGCACATTGCATTGGAGGATATCAGTCGTAGGGGGAACCAGGATCTGAATTGTTAAGCACAACGTCAGCTGAATATGTAGCGTATGGATTCACTCATATGTTACATATACACTGTTGATGCTTATTTGTGATTAGATCTTGCCACCCCTCAGCGATACATTAAAATCAGCAGTGATGTTATTATACTCGTTGTACCAGCTGTGACAAATTAAAATTTGGCGCGCGTCTTTCATTAACTTTTTTCCTTCTACGGGTAAAATCTTTTCAAAATCATTTTAAAATACTTTCTCAATTTCGTAATTTTTGATAAAATCTTTTTACCATCATTTCAAAATATTGTACGCTCCGTTGGATGATTGACACGTGTTGTCATCATTCCAATCGTCACATCTACATCGCTTCTTTCTTTTGTCGTTTACTATTCCATACATATTTACGGCGTTTCCTTTTTGCTAACACTTACCTTGCATATTTCACTCTCGCGTATTCTTGCTCTCTGCGTATTTTCTTGCAAGTCCTTTTCAGGCTTACTCTAAGTTCATCCATCAATCAGAAATGGAATCCTCTCTGTTTATCAACACTCTTCAGGTGTGCTTTGAATCTGTTCTCGCTATGGACAATGCCGGGATGGTAGCGATGTTCGAATCCCTTGTGGATACTGGATTGAAAGGTTTCCTGGGTTGCCCTACAGTGATTCACGAAGCTGCTTTGTTGGAGTTCTTTGCAAATGGATCAGTTAGGGATGGATTGGTTGTTAGTACTGTAAATGGAGTAACAGTGAAGATTTCTGAACAACTGTTTGCAGAGACGTTTGAGCTTCCAGTAGAGGGATTGATAGATTTGTCGGAGATCCCTAAGGATTTAGTGTTTGATGCGAGGAGCATCGTTTCTTTGTCTGGTGAACCGGTGAGTATGTCCGGGAAAAAGAAGGAGATGGCGATAGAGTTTCGACTTCTGTGTGACATTTTGGCCAAAACGATATCTGTAAAGGCCGAGTCATTTGATGCAATCACACAGGAGAAGTTCTTGATGATGGCAGCGATTACTTTTAGCATAAGGATTAACTGGAACAGGCTGCTGTTCAACATCTTTAAGGACATGGTGACTCCGGGGTCAAGGCAAGCCAAAGGGTATGCTATTCAAATCAGTCTATTGCTGGAAAATGTTCCAAACTTGGAACTAGGCGAATCCTCGGAGTTTCCTTCTTCGAAATTTCTCACAGAGAAGACCGTGCATCGGTATATTGTGTTAAATGACAAGGTTGGTATGGAAGTTGTTACAACTGAATCAAGGGTGAAGAAAACACCCGTGAAAAGGGCTGCGTCCAAGAAGAGACCAGCTACAGATGCTGATGCTGAACGAGTGGTGAAAAAGAAGCGGACTACAAAGAGTAAATCAGTGTCTGCACAAGAAACTCTGGAGACTCTGCCTGTTGAAGCAGTGCCTCTTAAAATGATTGCGCCAATTCCTGTTGTACCAACAGAACAACCCCCAGTGCCAAAAAAAAAATCTCAGAAGAGGAAGAGGAGGTTGATTCTAGGCTCCGATGATGAAATTGTTGATAGTGAGCCAGTTTTTGGCGGTAGTATTGTTGGAGAAGCAGCTGCAGAGGTTGTTGATGATACTGCTGAGAAGGATGTTGAGCCTGTTGTTGAGAGTGTTGGGATCTCTGAGGCAGAGACAACTGTCGACAGTGTTAATGTTGAGACAAGTGTTGATGAATCGGTTTCTTTGCCAGCAGTGGCAGTTGTTCTTAACGAGGGAATATCCACTGGTGATGAGGTGGATATTATCATTGAGCAGGTGATTGCCGAGACTGCTCAAATTGACACAGACGTGGGAGATCAAGATGTTGTTACATCTGAGGTTGAAGATAAGACAGCTGATGAGTTCGAGCTGTGGTTTAATCTCTCGTCTGAGGAAATTCAGGCTCGTCTAGATACTGATAGACCCATTGAGACAGCCAGTGATACTGACGAGGAGTTTATTGCTGATCAGGTTTTTGGAACAGGTGTTGAGAAAATGGAGACAGAGACTGTGAAAAAACAGCATATGAGGCAATGTCGCTGGAGGACATTCTGATGACAATTCCAGTAGATTGCCCATTGCCGTCTGCCGATGTGGAGGTCACGAAGATTATTTTAGGCGGAACTATCTCAATTCCTGGAGTCAATGAAGGGGACTGGTACAAGGCCGGTCTTCCCAAGATTTCAGCGGTAGATAAAGGGAAGGCACCCCTTTTGGAGAGAGACCCTGCTAAGGGTAATCCGATTAAGGAGCAATTTTCTCTGATTCTTGCAGACATAGAGGTGCTTGTAATGTTACGAGAAAAGATTATAGATGAGGTAGAAAAATTCTTTAATTCTTTCAGTCTGAAGAGGTTAGCTACTTTGAAGATAGATGAATCATATCTTGATAAGGAGGCACTCATTTTGTCGTGGGCTGAAACAGACTCCACGAGAGTTGCTCTCAACAGGCGGACATACATTTTGACCAAGTACAGAGAGTTGTTGATCAGAAAATTTTTGGAGGCGAGGAAAATCAAATTTACCCCAGGAGAAGGTTCTTCTGCTACTGATCTAAAAGTAATGGAGATGATTTCTGATCTTCATTTGTTTGCGGTATAAGAACTGAAGGAACAGACAAACACGGTCTTAAATGGGAAAAGACGTGTTGCTCTAAAATTTTTGAAGGTCGCCCACGAGATCGCGGTGCTATAATTGCCAGAACCAACACCAACACTCGCTCTACATGCTGGGTTAGAACAATGATTCGTGTTGATGGTGTTTGGGTCATTGAACCTTGTGGCGATCAGTGGGTAAAGATACCTCGGGAAGTTGTAAATAATGAGATTTCTCGTCAATGATCTTATGATGACACACTCCCTCCGGTTAGTGTATTTTTCAAGCTGATGAAAAAGCAGTGGGGTGATGTTTGTCTAGGAGTTGCACAATTTTCTGTTTCTGGTAAACTTCTGCCAGTAGGCTCTCAATTTTTGCCGCACTCCTGCAGTTTTTGAGCCAGTTTCAGATTCTGTTTCTCGCCAATCTTCAGTTACTGTTGGGGATGGAGTCAACTATGTACAGCTTTTATTCGGTACAGTTTATTCATTGGCTTGAGTTCAGCTGATATTAGAAGTTTTGTTTCAACTATTGCTTTCGAAAGAACAATGTTCAGAGATGTACAGATAGCTCAAAGTTCAGTTTTTGCTTACAGAGTTCTTTTGCTTCAGCCGATCGTTCATATGTTGCTTTTGGACCATCGTCCTCAATCTCCGTCTACCACAGCTGACTCTTCCATGCACTTCATTGAAGACGATATTCAGTTGGAAGATGATTCCGCTCTTGATCACTTTATTTCGATGTCCTCTGCCACAGCTGTTTCTACCTCTATATATTCTCTTCGGGAATCCTTCTCAAATTTTGTTGCTACTCAATCAAAGGATTCTCGACAGACAAATAATGCTCTTGGAGAAGTGATGAACAAAATTGATCATGTTAAAAGAGTCTTCCTCGACAGTATTTCTGAGCATAATGAAACCTTTCGGGGTTTATTCAAACGCAGTCGCCAGGAGGCTCAAAATGACAACAATGCACTATCTCTAGCTCTAAAAGCTGTCCGCAATCAAAACGTCATAGTATCGACAGATTTAGATGCTACCAGGAAAGAAGTGAGGGATATCAAGGCTACCTTATCAAAGGATTTTGATGATAAACTAGCAGATATTCGCAATGAACTTCTGGAGTTTCGTGTCGAGACACAAGGCCAATTAGCTTCCCTCAGTACTCACCTTGCAGAACTCATTGCCTTTCTCACTAAGGGCAGTGATGAGAAAAAGGGGGAAGATAGTAGCAGCCGCCCCCAGCCACCTCCTGACAATCAAAGCAGACCCAGCGGGGGAAATGGTGGAAGTGGCAATAGAGCAGAAGAGCAGAGCAGATATAGAGGTGGTAGTCAGAGGAGAGGCGATAGGAGTGGATCTTCCAAGAGAAGATATTCCAGCAGTGGTGGTGGACCGTTCAGGAGATCTTTTGAAGATTGGTTAGAATAAATTGCTGATGATCTCTTGTTGTACAAATCTTGTGTACATTTTATCAGAAATGAAATTTAAAATTTCAGCAGACTTTTGTGCAATTTATTTTTGCTAACTCATATATCTTAAGGCTGCTAAGTTTTGTCATCACCAAAAAGGGGGAAATTGTTAAGATAAAATTTGTTAGTTTTGGTGATAACACAATAAGACAAGTGCTGATACGAAGTTACTTCTGGAGAATCAGTCGCTGCAATTAACAGCAAAGTATATTCAGACGTCAGGTTAGTTCAGACTTGGGCATTAAATATTAGTTCAGAGTTTGAGTTAAGTATTCTTCAGATATTGAATTGACAAGTCAGATATTGGGTTTGGATATTCAGTTGTTAGATATCAGATCTTGGTATTCGGGAATATTTCAGCAGTTGAGTTGAAGCACTCAGTTGATGGGTTTCTGTTTCAGAGGTTGTAGATATACAGTTATCAGTTTATGGTATCGGGTTCTTATTTCAGTCGTGAAGAACAATTCAATTGTTGATCTAGGGTGACGCAATCAGACTTTGGTATTCATTCAGCCGTTGTGTTCTTATGTCAGAAGTATATTGATTCAGCAGTTGGATATTCACTTCAGTAGTCAACATAATTCAGCAGTTGGATATTCGCGTCAGAAGCAAGAATTTCAGCAGTTGGGTACTTATTTCAGTAGTAAGTATTTTCAGCAGTTAGCTACAGTGATTTTGATTCAGTCGTTGCAACCAGTCGTTATATCACAATTTGCAAAAAGGGAGATATTTCAGGCGTTGGATATCTTATCAGCAGTTGGTATAATCAGTCGTTGGTTGTTATGATCAGCAGTTTAATTCTACTTCAGTAGTGAGCATATTCAGCCGATGGGATTCAGTTGTTAATTTGATATCAGTCGCAACTATTCAAGTGTTATCGTGGTTCTTAACGAACATCAAAACTACGTCGTTTGGATTAGTTGATACGACAGCGTTTGGCTTAGCGCTAAATTCAGAAGTTGGTGTATGATTCTATCAGTGATGAACTATTCATCATCTTCAAGGAAGGCAAGCGGAATCAACAATAAGAGACTTCAGGCGCAAACGATGAATCGATTCAAACAAGACCATATATTCAAATTGGAAAGAATCAATGGTGGAGATTAAGATCGTACAATTGCCTAGAATTAAGGAGACAACGTTGGTACAATTTTGGATAAATAGTACACATTTACAGAGAACGTTTTACGGTGATTGCACAGAAATGGAACACGACAATTTGGCTCTGACGATGTGCAATTTACCATGTAGTGGACCAGAAAAGACGGTTGCATGATTATCAGTATTTTCAAAAAGGATTTTGTTTCCTTAGTCGAATTAGTCGACCGTTGTGAACGAAGGGTATAAATAGGAGAAGTTTGAATTGAAGAAGCTCTCGCTCCATCACTCTCGACTACTTGCCGTCACTCTGCCATTATTTCGTCTCAAATATTCTCGAGCTTTTTCTTTGTCAAAGTTATATCACAAAAGCTCGCAAACTCGAAGAACACTAAACCAGCGCTTATTGTTCTATCTTCGAGTTCATCTTCTGGTTCACCTTTGTTGAATCGAGTTTCTACGTTTAGAAACCAGAAGATTTACAGACTTCAATAGTTGTGTACATCATTGTAAAATCCGGTTGAGTCTGTAACAAACGTGCTCCTTAAGCCGTTTGAAATTATTATTCAGTTGTATTCAGCAGCTGCGACTGCTTTGTTGTTGGTGTTGCTAGGAGTTCACCTTGAGAGAGGCTCGGTGATTGGGTGTTTGCAGAAGGCCTGTAACCATCAAATCTTCTAGTGGAACCTTCCTAAAAAGGAAGAAGGGGAGACGTAGGATATTGATATCCGAACTTCCATAAACAAATTTCCTGTCCCTTAACTTTTACTTAACGCATTCATTTACTGCTTTACTGTTCACTGATTAATTGGCTTCTTTCCGCACAATATTTGTTAGCCAAGAAATCAGCATTTAAACTGAGATCCTTAAATCTGGTAACTCAGATTTAAGTTAAGCAAGGCGCTTGTAAAACTGTTTTAAAAGGTTTTGAAAATTTGAAAATACCAAGAGTTCATTCAACCCCCACCCCTTCTGAACTCTTGCAGCTATTTTTCAAACCACATTGATCCTATCAACCAATACTTGACTTTCCCAAATAGACGTGCATATCTGTTCACTCCCTCTGAATAGATTTCACTCAACCAACCTCAAATCTGGTATGCGTTAAATGACGTCACATCTAGTCTTCGCTAAACGGTGTCGCATCAATACATTTCTACTAACCTCAACACAACTAACCCAAAACGACATCGCATCGCCTCCCGGTCATGGAAAACCGCTCATACCCACGCAGGCCAGATCTGGACACCCAGATCTCACTCGAACCTGGAGACAACGAACCGGTCTACTCAAACCGATCCTCACAGCGCTTCTAATTCATTCGTGTGGGATATTCTCCAAATCTGATATTTTCCTGAACCAAACGCAATGCGATACCAAATTAAATCATTCCTGAATACAATTTATCCAAAACCGCTTAATCAAATTCGATCTGTTCTACGTCAAATCTGAATATCTCCAACAGAAAACCAAATCCTTGTCCAGATCTGATTATTCAATTAATCACCAATTGATAAATTTCTAGTCCTCACACTCTCCCCCACTAGAAATGGATTTCATCCTCGAAATCAACTTACAGCAACAGATCAGAATCACAGAAAGCACCAGAAATTCACCAAAACTCAAACAAACATCTGTCCAGCATGACTCAATGCTTAACAGAACTACAATTCATGAGTACAAAACAACTCAAAACACGAATCAACAAGTCAGAAGGTTTACCTGGAAATCTACTGTCATCGCTCAAATAGATGAGGCCACTCTTGTCTCATCTTTTCTTCAACTTCCCAGGTAGCTTCTTCCCTACCATGCTTGCTCCATTGGACCATCACCAACGGAATAGTCTTATTTCTCAACTGCTTCTCCTTACTATCCAGAATCTACACTGGATATCCAACATAGCTCAGGGTCTGATCTAACTCCACTTCATCAGTTCTCAGCACATGGGACGGATCTGGCTCATATTTCCTCAACATAGATACATGAAACACATCATGCATCGCTGCTAGCTCAGAAGGAAAACGTAATCTATATGCCAAAGATCCAATCCTCTCAATAATCTCAAAGGGACCAATGAATCTAGGAGCCAATTTACCCGTAAATCTGAATCTCATCACGCTCTTGAAAGGAGAAACTTTCAGGAATACTCGATCGCCAACCTCAAACTCCAGAGGTCTACGTCTCTTGTTATCATAGCTAGCATGTCGATCTTGTGCAGCTTCCATTCTATTCCGAATCAACTCAATCTGATCTTTATATGCTGCACAAATTCAGGAGTAGACAACTGTTTTTCACCAATCTCTTCCCAGCAGATTGGAGATCTATACTTTTGACCATACAAAGCTTCGAATGGGGCCATCCCGATAGTCACTTGGTAGCTGTTGTTATACGAAAATTCGACCAAGGATAAAGAATCCTACCAGCCACCACTGAAATCCAAAACAACAGCTCGCAACATGTCTTCTAAAGTCTGAATGATCCTCTCGGATTGGCCATCTGTCTGAGGGTGATAAGTTGTAATCATAGCCAATCTTGAACCCATCGCTGCCTGCAAGATCTTTCAAAATTGGGAAGTAAATCTTGGATCTCTATCAGACACTATCGAAACCGGCACTCCATGCAATCTAACCACATCATCGATGTACAGTCTCGCCATCTTCTTTATCCAACATCTCACTTCATAGGGAATGAAATGGGCTGACTTCGAAAGCCTGTCAACAACAACCCAAATTGCATCACATCCCCTATTCGATCGAGGCAAATGAGTCACAAAATCCATGGCCACGTGCTCCCAATTCTATTGAGGAACTTCTAAACTCTGTAGCAATCCACCAGGTCTCATTCTCTCAGCATTGACCCATTGGAAATTCAAACATCGTGCTACAAATACAGAGATGTCATTCCTCATACCTTCCCACCAGTAATGAGACTTCAAGGCATGATACATTTTCTTCTCGCCCGGATGCACACTGTAACGAGTACAATGGACCTCGTTCAAGATGGTTTCCTTCAGATCAATCAAATTCAGAACAACCAATCTTCCATGAAATCTCAAGCATCCATAAGAAGCAACAGAAAAACCTTCTGACTGACCATTTTGGGCCTTAATCTTCAACTCATGAATATACGGGTCAGTCCTCTGTGCTGCTCTAATGTCTGCAACAATCTGTGGTTCAACCTGAAGAGCAGAAACCACAAACTACTGATCATCTGGCTGAAAACGCCACCCAGAAGTCCCCAAATCCTCATGTACTTTGGATATACTCATCGACGTCAACATCGCAGGCTGAGCTTTCCTACTCAAAGCATCTGCCACTAAGTTCAACCGCCCAGGCTGATATTGGAATCTCACAGTAAAAATCTTTGAGAAACTCCATCCAACGATGTTGACTCATATTCAGATCTGACTGAGTGAAGATATACTTCAAACTCTTGAAGTCCGTGTACACCACAAATTTCTCACCGTACAAATAATGATGCCAGATCTTCAACGCAAAAACAATGGCGGCCAACTCTAGATCATGAACGGGGTATCTCGTCTCATGGGGATTCAACTGTCGAGACACATAAGCTATCACTCGCCCGTTCTGCATCAATACACAGCCCAAACAATTCAAAGAAGTATCAGAACAAACAACGAAACCTCCAGAACCCGAAGGCAAAGCTAATACAGGAGCAGTAGTCAACTTCTACTTAAGCAACTGGAAACTCGACTCACACTCGTCTGTCCAAACAAATTTCCTATCCTTCTGGGTCAACTGAGTCATCGGCTTGGCTATCAAAGAAAAATTCTCGATGAAATTTCTATAATAGCCAGCCAAACCCAAGAAACTATGGATCTCAGAAACGTTCCTTGGTCGCTCCCAGTTCAGAACTGCTTCGACCTTACCCATATCCACATAAATACCTTGTGCAGAAATGACATGACCCAAAAAGATTACATTATCCAACCAAAATTCACACTTGCTGAACTTCGCATAAAGCTGTGAGTCTCTCAGTTTCTGCAACACTAGTCTCAAGTGCTCCTTATGCTCTTTATAGCTCCTCGAGTACACAAGAATGTCCTCTATGAAGATAATCACGAAACGATCGATGTACTCGCTAAAGACGTGATTCATCAAGTCCATGAAGATAGCAGGAGCATTCGTCAATCCGAACGGCATCACAAGAAACTCATAATGCCCGTATCTCGTCCTGAAAGCCATCTTCGCTACATCAGCGTCTCTAATACGCAACTGATGATAACGAGATCACAGATCGATCTTAGAATACACTACCGATCTCTGCAGCTGATCAAACAAGTCATAAATCCTCGGCAAAGGATACTTGTTCTTAATCGTTGCTTTATTCAACTGGCGAAAATCCACACACATCCTCATAGATCCATCCTTCTTCTTCACAAAAATAATCGGAGCTCCCCAAGATGACATACTCAGTCTGATGAAGCCTTTCTCCAAAGATCACGCAACTGATCCTTAAGTTCCTTCAGCTCAGCTGGCGCCAACCGATATGGAGCTCTAGAAATCGGGGCTGTACCTGGCACCAACTCTATGCTGAAATCAATCTCTCGTCTCGGGGGAAATCTAGGAATCTCATCCGGGAAAACATCTGGGAATTCTCGAGCAATAGGGACATCACTCAACCCTATCCTCGATTCTTGAGAAACATCCAAGGCATAGATCATAAACCCAGAGTTATCTAGCGACAACAAGCTAAACATCTCCATGACAGACACTAATGGAAACTTCGATCGCGAATCAGCACCATAGAAATCCCATTTCTCTCCGAATGGAGGTCTAAACCTCACTACACCATGGAAACTGTTGGCGACAATGGCGGATCCGGATCCCGTTTCCCGGGGGCGCAGCGGAAGTTTAAAATTTTTCTCGGGAAACATTCAATACATCAAAACAATTCTATAATCCATGCATAAGATGTTTGAATCGTTACCTTGCTGGCGTCTAGGCGCCTGGCTCCGACCAGTTTCACGAGGAAACCGGCACTTCAAACGGTAGGCGGCGGTAGATCGTCAATCAGGTCCACGACCGGAAGCACGAATCCTTCGTCAGCCTGCACTAGAAGGACTGAAGAATTCGACACGAACGGAATCTCCTCATCGCGATGATCGAAACAATTCCGATCACGAGGCGGCGGTGCGTGCGGCGGCCGGCGGTGGCGCGTGGCGCTCGGTGGCGGCGTGAGGTTTGTGGAGAGGAGAGGGGCGGCGGCCAACTAGGAGGCTAGGGTTTGTGTGAGTTGATTTGTGTCATACAACCCTA
The DNA here is from genome assembly GCA_001598015.1 of Dorcoceras hygrometricum. Taxonomy (NCBI): domain Eukaryota; kingdom Viridiplantae; phylum Streptophyta; class Magnoliopsida; order Lamiales; family Gesneriaceae; genus Dorcoceras; species Dorcoceras hygrometricum. Next base: position 22,576 of record KQ998128.1, read on the forward strand.
GGCTCAAGACTAAGTATAGGTGTGATGGGCTTGAACCGGCCCATTGGACCTGGGGCGGGCCCAGTCCAACGTATGAACATTCGGTTCATCCCTATCACCGTGACTTCATCATAACTCCGATCGACGATCTGATCGAACCGATCTACACAGTTTCCAAAACTGAGTATTATGATGTGAAACAATTTTTCAGACCACCTAGTCCTGCAGTTTAGCCCCTCAACTATGGGAGATCGCAATTTGACCCCTCTTGACTGTTAGGAAGTCGCACTCCCTAAATTCCTCCTCCTATGCTCAACACATTGAGCTCAGTTTCCATGCAGGAATCATGAATCCAGTACTTGTGTGACCCTCAATGGTTCA
>KQ998128.1:50641-64485 GCA_001598015.1 Dorcoceras hygrometricum
GAATGAACAAGCGTAACATAACTTATGAAGTCTAGTAGTAATCGAAAGCATAAGCATGAATCAATTCTGAAAACATTTTTCTTTAAACATCTCTTAAGAGCTGTGATCGTAATCACTCTTGTGCTCTTCTTTTCATTTTCTGTGGAAAATTATGACAATACTTTAAACATTTGGTCCATTTCGTTTGATCAAACTCCTCATATCAGTCTTAGCACTATGGCTCATGGTTGAAGGGGTATACAGATCCGTCGACCTGTAATCCTAATCCTTCCTGGTTAAAAGGGCACATGGTTCGTCAGCCGTGTACTCACCTTTTCATTAGGGACCTTTTTCATTGTCATAAATTAAAACATTTCATAAAATATTGTTCTGCTCTTTCTTTCTCTCGTGAAAACTATTTTCTTTCTTTTGTTTGAGTTACTGGTTTTCGTTTGTCTGAAGATGTTCTGGAACTGTAAAGGATTTCCTTATAAAGCTTGCGAAGATGAAAACTGAATAATTTAGCTAGTTGAATCTATCGGATAAGTCGAAAGATTCATTTGAACGGATTCAAAATTGAAAAGAGAATCAAATTCTGAAATTTCGTTATCTGCTGATGAAAACGAAGAATGAACAGTAACCAGCTGAAGTAAATAGTACCAGTCGCAAGACTAATACCAGCTGGATAACAATACCAGTCGCAACGAATAGGAATCAGTCGCAAGACTAGAATCCAGTCGCGAGATCTTTTAGACAAATGTGAAGTGAAACGATGTCGTTCATATAAACCAGTCGCTATAACCAGTCGTTACAACCAGTCGCTACAACCAGCTGCTACTAGTTTTATGGAACCAACGCATCTGCTGAATATCAAAATGAAATGTATCTGCTGATTTTGAAAGACGACGCAACCGCTGAAATTTGACAATAAAACGCATTTGCTGATTTTATAAAGCATCTGCTGGATTTGCAAAAGCAAAGCATCTGCTGAATTTGCAAAAGCAAAGCATCTGCTGAATTTGCGAAAGCAAAGCATCTGCTGAAATACGCATCTGCTGGTTTTCAACAAAGAAATGAAACTGATGATTTCATACTTAGAATATTTTTGACAAGGCAATATCAGCAGTGGCATAAAAACCAGCTCTTGTTCTTAATATACAGATAACCATGAACTACGAAGGTTACCTTCCTCTAAAGACTTCGACATATCTTATGAAACTTCTGGAAAAGATCGAGTAAGCTACTTGTAAGCTACTTCGACGAATGAATTACTGAAAACCTCAGGAATTCATCGGAAGGACATCATCAAAACATTTTCTAACTCATCTTTGAATCAAAATACAGTAACTCAACTTCTTCATAAAAACAGAGCATGAACTTCTGGTTTTTCTTTGAAGAACAGCTGAGGCCATCTCCCTTTTCTTTAAAACCATACATAATCATAAAACAGAATTGAATATATGCTTTATATTGAGTGAGCAAGAAACAGAGTTTACTTGTCTGGTATCTTTAACACAAAACAGCAGAAAATCCAGTATACTTCTTGCGCACCGCCTGTTTCCTTTAAAAAACTTTGAAAGTATTTTGTTCGGCTTCTTGAGAGCGAGCACCGCTTAATATGATTTGATTTGAAAGTAATGATGCATGAAGCAGCTTAAGATCCTATTTATATGATTTACAATGAATAAGGAAAGTAAATACATTATATCAATATGCCAAATTCTGAAAGAAGCGTGCTCTGTTTTTTGAAAGTATTTTGTTCGGCTTCTTGAGAGCGAGCACCGCTTAATATGATTTGATTTGAAAGTAATGATGCATGAAGCAGCTTAAGATTCTATTTATATGATTTACAATGACTAAGGAAAACAACCACGTTATATCAATATGCCAAACTCTATAAGAAGCGTGCTCTGTTTTTAAAACAAAAGATGTGCATGGAAACCGAGAGTTTTAGTTAAATAAAGGATCCACTTGGTTTGAAGAAGTCACTAAATATCTACTGTATTTGTATTCTAACATTTGAATATCAATCCATAATAAAATAAAGATTGATCATGGCATAGACCGAAATATTCAAGAATTGAATTGTAATAGCAATGTAATCCCTCAATCTCATATCTTTCTAATTGTGGACTTCTAAATGATCTGGTCGTTACAATTCTAGTTGTTGAGAATTTGTGCTATAATCTAATTAGCATAAGTCAGCTGTGTGATAATGGTTACACGTTTAACTTTCAAAAGCACACGTGCACAGTTCAGAACCCAGATGGGATGACAGTGTTAGTAGGAAACAGATCAGGGAATACCTACATTGTCAACTGGTCAGAGCATCTGGGATCTGGACAGATTTGCCTAGGAGCTGGCTATGGCACCAGAGAATGAACCATCTGAATTTCAAAACTCTTGCCAAATTGAGTAAGCTTGAATTGGTTTCTAGTATGCCCAAAATAAATTTTTCAAATGACAAGATCTGTTCTGCATGTCAATTGGGAAAACAAATTCGTTCTACTTTTAAAAAGGAAAGCTGTATTCGTTCTTTCCGAAGCTTAGAGATTTTACATATGGATCTTTTTGTTCCTATACCCGTAACCAGCTTTGGGGGAACAAATTACACCCTGGTTGTTGTTGATGATTTTACAAAATTTACATGGGTGTTGTTTTTAAAATCAAAAGATCAAACCGTTGACAATTGATTAAGCTTTTAAAACGTTTACAAAATGACAAATATTGTACTGTCAACCGGATAAGGAGTGATAAAGGTACTGAGTTTTTAAATCATAAGCTATCATCTTATCTGGAAGATATTGGAATTAAGCATGAGCTTTCAGCAGCTAGAACTCCTCAGAAGAACGGGTTAGCTGAGAGGAGAAACCGTACTTCAAAAGAAGCTGCTCGATCTATGATTGCATATTCCGGTATTTCTCAAAAATTTTGGGCAGAAGCAGTTAACACAGCATGCTACACTCAAAACAGATCTATGATTAACAAGATTCATGGCGTAACCACGTATGAGATCTGGAGTGGCAAGAAACCTGATATATCTTATTTTAGGGTGTTTGGATGTTTCATTATAATAATGGGAAAAAGCATCTAACAGCTTTCGATGAAAAATCTGATGCAGGTTTGTTTCTTGGATACTCAGCAGTGAGCAAAGCATACAGAGTATTTAACAACCGGAGTTTGACGGTTGAAGAATCAGCTCACGTGGTGTTCGATGAAACCAGTTTTCGTTCCAACTCAGCTGCGAGCTTACATGATCTGTGTACACGTCTGGAATCAACAAGCCTTGATGAATCAAGTGATGACATGCCACAGATTCGACATTCAGCTGAGATACAACCAGCTTTGGACACACCACACGATAACGCGCAAGCAGATCTGACAGGTAACATAGAAGTCATTGATTTGACTAATGTTGACCCAGTACAGGAACAGATCTCAATCCGTGTGCCAGCTGCGGGGAGTGGAACAACTGTTGGACTAGAAGTTGCGCAAGCAGATTCTATAATATATCAATTGGTATCTGATCCAAATCTGGAACAACGTTCACATCAATTGGGATCAAGACCAGCTTCAGATCCACAAGCTATCAACGAAAATCATCAAGTGGTATCTGATGAAGCCATTCAACCAGACATCCAAGCAGAACAAGGATCAAATCCAATCATATTAGATCTTCGAGGGAATAGAAATCATCCACCCGAGCATATCATAGGTAATATTCATTCTCCTGTTCGCACACAAGGCCATCTAATGCATGAGTACTTCAATTCAGCATTCATTTCGCATATAGAACCAAAGATGATAGAAGAAGCCTTAGCAGACCCAAGCTGGATAGATGCTATGAAAGATGAACTTAGCCAATTTAAGAGAAATAATGTATGACAGTTAGTTCCTCGACCTTTTAATCATTCAGTGATAGGAACTAAATGGGTCTTTAGGAATAAGCTGAATGAGGATGGTGTAGAAACAAAGCTAGACTTGTAGCTCAAGGTTTTAGACAACTAGAAGGAATAGATTTTGATGAAACATTCGCTCCAGTAGCCAGATTATAAGCCATCCGCATGTTTCTTTCATATGCTGCATACAAAGACTTCAAAGTCTTTCAAATGGATGTAAAGAGTGCCTTTTAAATGGCATCTTAACTGAGGAAGTGTATGTTGCACAACCTCCTGGCTTCGTGAATCATACATATCCAGATCACGTTTATAAACTGGATAAAGCTCTATATGGGTTGAAGCAAGCACCCAGAGCTTGGTATGACACACTATCTAAATTTCTTATCGAGCATGATTTTGTTATAGGCAGTGTCGATAAGACCTTGTTTAAATTTATTAATCATGTCCTGTTGGTACAGATATATGTCGATGATATTATCTTTGGGTCAACTAACCCAAACTGTGCCAGAATTTTTCTAAGTTGATGCAGGACAAATTCGAGATGAGCATGATGGGAGAGCTGATGTTCTTTCTGGGTTTACAAGTTAGACAGCTTGAGAATGGGATCTTCATTAATCAAGCTAAATATACGAAAGAACTGCTGAAGAAGTTTGGAATGGACAATTGTTCAGCAGCAGCAACCCCGATGAGTGCTTCAATCAAATTGGACAAAAATGAAGCTGGAATTGCAATTGAGGTATCATTGTAGTATTATTGGATCATTGCTATACTTAACTGCTAGCAGACCAGACATCATGTTTGTTGTCGGTATGTGTGCTAGATTCCAAGCTGAGCCCAAACAATCGCATCACATTTTAGGAAAAAGGATTTTAAAATATTTGAAAGGAACTTCCAATGTGGGTCTTTGGTATCCCAAAGACTCCAGCTTTCAACTAATTGGTTATAGCGATGCAGATTACGCAGGTTGCAGGATTGATAGGCGAAGCAGAAGTGGTCCATGTCAATTTTTGGGAGATCGTTTGATTTCCTGGTTCAGTAAGAAGCAAATATCCATTGCTACGTCCACGTCTAAAGCAGAGTATCTAGCGGCTGGAAGCTGTTGTGCTCAGATCTTATGGATTCAACACCAGCTCAAGGACTACGACATTGATGATTCTGAATCTCCTATTTTCTGTGACAATACCAGTGCCATCCCAATCACTCAGAACCCTGCTGCATTCAAGAACAAAGCACATAGACATCAGGCATCACTTCATAAGAGATCACGTGCTCAAGAAGGATGTTCGACTGGAGTATGTGTCAACAGATCAGCAAGTTGCTGATATCTTCACAAAGCCTCTACCGGACGCTAATTTTCGTATTTTCGAAACATTCTTGGTCTATTAGAATTGCCTTAATCTATGTTTGTGCTAAAATTTTGCAGGTTGCTTTTGTTTAAATTCAGATTTGAGTCTTCTGTTCAGGGGAAACGAGGAGACCTTCAGATTTGGTAAACATCAGCATTAGGAGAACCTCAGCTTTAGGGGGAATAAAATATCTGAGTTAATAAGTGCTGAGTCAGCTGAATGCGTGAGATCTGAATCTATTCAGATTTCGCGTATATACAGCTGATGCTTATATGTGATCAGATCTGATAGTTCCCCAGCTGGAACATTAAACAGATCAAAAGCTATGACGTAATTGTTAAATGGCGCTCATTTTTACTTTTTCACCCTCGTGGTTAAAATTCAAAATCATTTCAAAATCTTTTCAAAATCTGATCGCGCCATCGGATGATTGACACGTGTGTTGTCATCATGCGAAACATCACATCAACACTGTAAACGCGTACCGTTTCATATTCCTTTCTCTTATATACGCCTTTTCGATTATCTCTAACATTTACCTTGTGAAATTACTCTCGAGCTATCTTGCTTTCAGTGTTTTCTCATTGTAGATTATCTATATTTTCGGTGTTCTCTTCGTTCGTTCAAACTACAGCAATGGCCGCTTCTCTGATTAACAACGCTATTCAAGTCTACTTCGACTCAATGTTCAGTATGGCAGATGAAGGAATGGTTCAAATTTTCAAGGCCCTTGAGTCGTCTGGACTCTGTGGGTTCTTGGGATGCTCTTCTGCCATATATGAGGCAGCATTGGTGGATTTCTATCATAACGCCTCAGTGAGAGACAAAAAAATTTTCAGTTCCGTTCAGGGCAAGTCTGTTGAAATTTCAGAGGAACAGTTTGCTGGGATTTTTGAATTACCGACATAGGGTTTGACTGACATGAATGAAGTGCCGAAGGATTTGGTGTTTGATGCTAGAAGTGCTTTTTCTGCAGACGGTGAACAGCTTAAGACCTCCTGCAAGAAAAGGGAGATGAAGTTTGAGTTCCGACTGCTTAACGATATTCTGGCAAAGACTATCACAGTCAAAGCAGGATCCTTCGATGTTGTTACCCATGAGCGGTTCCTGATGATGGCTGTGATTCATGGCTGCGTCAAAATCAATTGGGGGAGATTGTTGTTTAACCTCTTGAAGGATATGGTGACTCCATCTTCAAAGCAAGCCCGAGGGTTTGTGGTGTAGATTTGTATTTTTTTGAAGGGAGCACCAGACTTTGAATTGGGCGAGTCGAAGGCCTTCCCTCCTCTCAAGATCCTAACCGCTAAGAATATTGGCACTTACATTGCCAAAAACAAGTCTATCAATGCTGAAGAGGTGTTGGAAGTGCCAGTGGAGAAAGTGGTGAAGAAGGTGGCGACAAAGAGGAGACCAGCTATTGCTGTTGTTGAGCCTGTCGTTAAGAATAAAAGGACTACTGTGGGAGAGCTGCTCCCACAGAGAAGAATCTGGCATTGGTTACAGTGGTTCAAGATGTTGAACCCATATCTGTTTTACCAGCTATGACTCCTCGCACTCAACGACGCCACGCACCGAAGAGGAAATTGGTGTCGCGATATGGGTCTCATGATGAAACTGTGGAAACAGATCTGGAGGAACCAGCTCTCCCACAGAGAAGAATCTGGCATTGGTTACAGTGGTTCAAGATGTTGAACCCATATCTGTTTTACCAGCTATGACTCCTCGCACTCAACGACGCCGCGCACCGAAGAGGAAATTGGTGTCGCGATATGGGTCTCATGATGAAACTGTGGAAACAGATCTGGAGGAACCAGTGGTGATGAAGACTGCTGGAACAGATCCTGTTGAGACGAAGAGCAGGATAGATGTTTCTGCTATCACCAATTATGATGAAGACAACAGTCTCAAGGTGTTATCCAATGAATAAGGACCTCTGGTTGAGACGGAGAAGGAGAAAGAGAAGGAGAAGGAGAAGGAGAAGGAGAAGATTATTGACTCTGAGGACACAGAGACCTTGAGCAAGGTTCTGGCGCGTATTGAGACATCCACGTCTGATGAAGAGTCCATGTCTATTGATGATCTTCTGGCGTGGATTCCGGAGGATATGATGTTGCCATATGTTACCGCTGCAGAGCCTACCGAGATAACATTTGGCAGCGGGATTGAGATCAGGGAAAAGGACTGGTACAAGGCCAGTCCTCCGCAGATTGATGTTGCAGACAAGGGGAAGGTGCCCCTTGTAGAGAAAGATGAAATAAAAGGGCATCCGACCCAAGAGATATTTACTTTGATTTGCGCAGATATTGAGTTTCTTGTACAGATACAGGAGAAAGTTATAGAAGATATTAGTTCATTCTTTTCTTCGTTCAGTCTACGCCGCTTGGCAATTTTGGAGTCGGTTTCGGATATTGCCGCTAAAGAAGAGAAGATGTTGGCATGGGCAGAAACAGATTCTTTGCAGATGGCTGTGGCAAGGAGACTGTATATAACAGCAAAGTACAGGGAAATGTTGTTGAGGAAATTTTTGGAAGCGAGGCACCAAAATTTTGAGTCCGGCACGCCCACTACCGCAATAGATCTTCAAGTCTTAGATATGCTCTCGGACGCTCATCGCCTTTCTTTGACACAATTGCTAAAGCAGATGAGAGAGTACAGACTGGAGTGGACGTGGCCGTGTAGCTCAAAACTGTTTGAAGGAGCTAATGTACAGCGTAGTGCAGTTATTGCCAGATTTCATCCAACCATCAAATCTACCTGCTGGATAAGGCGACTAATCCTAATCGACGGGGCTTGGACAGTTATAGAGGGCACAGATAAGTGGGTACGTGAGTGCAAGACAACTACTTCTTGCGAGCAGCAGCAGCTGTATCAGAGGCCGTTTGTGGACGCATTCGCCCCCATCTGTATTTTAGTTGAGCCAGTCCAAGATCTGGGCTCTCAATCGTCTTTCATTAGGACATGGGGTTGGGCTAGAATTTGTGTTGATATTGTACAGTTCAATCTTTTAGTACCTACAATCTTTGTACAGATATAGTTGCAGTAGGACCCGTTGTGGATAGAAGTGCAGTTCCGAAGAGAATTATTAATAATGTTCAGCATCGTATACAAGTAGAAGGTTTTTGTGATTTATTTGTACAGCACGCAGATCAGAGTATTTCTTCGGATTCTAGTTCAGAGAGTATAGAATCTATCAGAGTGACATCTCGTGACGCGTTTCCGAAATTTTCCAGCTCTAGCTCTTCACGATCTGAGAATCTGAATTCTTCTAGTCATGGTTCTTCCAGTGATTCTCCTATGCGTTTCACCGCCGATGATCTTCCTGAGATCCCTTCTTCCGATATGTTCTTCCAAACAATGTTTACCTATTTTGATATAAAGGTCAACTCAGTTCTGACAATAGCCGACAGACCTTTGCATAGCATTAATGGAGCATTTAATGTATTGATACGATGAAGATATGCAAACATGGTTTGTGTCTACTGGCTCATTTATGACCGTTGAGGATGGATATGTATAAATAGCTGAAGATTTCAAACGAAGAAGCTCTCGATCGTTTTTGAATCTCTCTCGGTGATTTTGAAAAAGCTCTCACTTTCTGTCGATAACATTCAACATCTTGAAATTATTTCATCCCAGCTCTTATCATCTCGAAGAAGAATCTTTGAAGTTCGTACACAGAAAATACCTTCGAGATATCTTCTGGTTTACATTTGTAAACAAGTTCACTGTAAAGAAACCAGAAGATTTACAGAACTCTATTGTATAGTGTTCATTGTAAAATCAGAATTAGAGTCTGTAACGAACGTGTTTCTTGTAGCAGTTCGAAAAATCATTTGATTGTAAACAGCAGTGTGTTCTGCCTTGTATTTGGAGTTGCTAGTAGTTCACTGTGGGCGAGGCTCAAGTGATCGGGTGTCTACAGAAGATGTACACATCAAATCTTCTAGTGGTACCTTCCTGAAAAGGAAGAATGGTTGACGTAGGATCTTCAGATCCGAACTTCCAGAATCAAATTCTCGACTCTATCTTTTACTTACTTGCATCGTATTTATTGTTAACTGTTCACTGTTTAATCGGTTTTTTTTCGCACAATACTTGTTACCGAGAAAACAGATTTGGACTGAGAGCCTCAGATCTAGTCACTCAGATCTGAGTTAAGCGAGGCTTGTAAAAACAGTTTTAAGGTTTCGAAAAATAAAAATCTAAGGAGTTCACTCAACAACCCCCCCCCCCCCGAATCCTAAGCTCATTTTAACTATATTTTCGATTCCATTGTTCCTATCATCTGCCGATTGCACAAGATTTCGCTGTGTTTATTTATTAAAGAGTAAATATGAAGCGATAAAAGCCTTTGAAAAATATAAGAATGAGTTGAAATCAACTCTGTTCAAAAATAAAAATGATTCGAAGTGTTCGTGGTGGAGGGTATGTCACTTCATTTGAATAATTGTGTTTAAATTCTAGCACAATTCATCAAGACAAAGCTCCATACTCACCTCAATCAAATGAAATTGCAGAACGGAAAAATCGTACTTTCAAGGAGATGATGAACGTTTTATAACTAAATTCTGAATTACCTCATAGCATGTGGGGGGAAGCAATCTTGTTTGCAAACCACATTCTTAATAAGATTCCATACAAAGGGAAAAATGAAACTCCATATGAATTATGGAAGGTTCATAGACCATCCTATAAATACCTCAAGGTGTGGGGATGTTTGGCTAAAGTAGAAATGTCTAAGCCAAACAAACTAAGATTGGACCCAGAACTGTTGATTGCATTTTTATTGGGAAAAAAAATAATATTAGTGCATAAATCAGCAATTTCTGATATTAATAGGAACAATATTAGAGTCAAGGAATGCAGTGTTCTTTGAAAATACTTTTCCTTGTAAGAAAAATATGGAAGAAAGGTCACAGGAAAGACTTTATGCATCCACAATTGATTCAACGGAAAAAGATGATGAGCCAAGTGTGAGGACGATAATTTGTTGAGGTAATTAGTGTCTTAATCAGATCAGATTAGCAGAGTATTATCTGAGATTTATCTGTTGGAAGTGTCGTTCAGCAGGGATTGCAGGCGTCAGTTGATCTGTGGTTGTGCTGATCTGTGGAGTGTATTCTGAGTTGACTATTGCGAGCTGCTCCAAGTATGTGTACTGTGATTCAAGAGCATCACGAACTGATTTGTATTTCGTAAGCTGAATAGAGTATCCTAAGCTAAATCGGTAGGGAGAGACCTGAACTGAGTCTTTTAAACTAAGCGGTGTTGAGCATAACCAGTATTTATAGCGTGATCTGATCTGTTTTAGTGTGAACTGGCGGTGTAGTTACTCTGAGCTGATATCATTTTGAGTAGTAAAGCGTAAACTGGATTCAGCTTTGGGATTTACACAGTGTCCTGAGCTGCGTAAGATCAGGAGTTGTGTTGTATTGTTTGGTGAGAATAGCTTAGGCGTAAGCTAATGGCGAAGAACATATTAGGTGAGAGCTGTTTGTGACCTTCGTATCGGGCGTGGGCTGAATGAGAGAGTTCAGGTGTGAGCTGATCTAGTTCTCCTGTGCTGGTAGGTGCAAGAGCTGAGTAGTGCGTGAGAGCTGGTTAGTGCACGAGAGCTGTTTTGTACGAGAGATCTGACCTAATTCTGTGAGCGTGAGCTGTTCATGAGCATGATCTGTCAGTTAGCGTGATACGTTGGATGCGAGAGCTGAATTGTTGTTGCGTGCTGAACTGCATGCCTAAGCTGGATACAATGGAAATGCTTGAGCTGATCTAAAAACACTGTAGCGTAGATCTGAAGAACTTAGTCGTATATATATGTGACCGTTGACCAAGTGTTAGCCATTATTGTTCATCTGACACCTTTAAATTACGATCTTCGGAGTTTGGTCGATCAGATTTGGACAAGAGAGATACCGTTGGAAACCTTACTCCAAGATCTACAACCTTGTACCAGTTTGGAGTTGTGCATAGACCAAATTGAGAAAGCAAGGAGAAGCTTCCGAAGCTGTTATTATTGATTTTCGGCCGAGTTTAGTTTTGTTTCAGGCAACCGAGACTATTAAGCTTTGATTTCAGCCCTTAGTTGTTATAACTGAGCTGGATTTGAATTATGACATTGAGTATGAGTTGGCCGAATTTCGGAGCTTCAGCCGTGAGCTGTTTGAGCTTGAACCAAAGTTGATTTCTTAGATGTTTTTACGGATTTGTAGCATCTTGTGATTCTTTTCTTGTTTTGGTGGCCAGCCATGAACTTTGATTGAGGTATTTTGTAACGCCTCAGTTTTTAACGACTGTCCCCACTGTACCAACACTGGTATTCCAGCGTGTTTTGTCCTCACTCGTACGCATCCTGAGAAACTTCTCAGGGGGTCACCCATCCCAAAATTTTCCCAAGTCAAGCACGCATAACTTTGGATTTCTGAAGTGATGAGCTCCCGAAAAGAAGATGCACCTTATTTGTATGAGTACTACCAATTAAATCTGATAAGTCTTCCTCAAATAACCTCAATTACATCTATAACTTCCCAATCTCGTAATCCCTCTCATTCCGGTGTGGGATCGATTCATTCATGTGCCCTTCACCTCTAGAAGCCTTCCAGGAGCCGCTCATTGTCCGTGCAACTTCTTGGCACCGGCGATCACTCCCTGCCCTCTTTGAGCCTCGGATCTCACATGCCCATCAGCTTCTTCTTGGTTCGTCCTCGAACCACACCGTACTAAGAGAGGTCGGCTCTGATACCAACTGTAATGCCCTAGTTTTTAACGACTGTCCCCACTGTACCAACACTGGTTTTTCCAGCGTGTTTTGTCCTCACTCGCACGTACCCTGTGAAACTTCCAAGGGGGTCACCATCCCAAAATTGTCTCAAGTCAAGCACGCTTAACTTTGGAGTTCTTAAGTGATGAGCTCCCGAAAAGAAGATGCACCTTGTTTGTATGAGTAGTACCAATTAAATATGATAAGTCTTCCTCAAATAACCTCAATTACATCTATAACTTCCCAATCTCGTAATCCCTTTCATTCCGATGTGGGATCGGTTCATTCATGTGCCCCTTCGCCTCTAGAAGCCTTCCAGGAGCCACTCATTGTCCGTGCAAAGTCTTGGCACCGGCGATCACTTCCCGTCCTCTTTGAGCCCCGGACCTACATTACTGAGCGAAGGTATGAATTGAGCTGGTAATTTACAGCTTTGAGATAAGCATGTGAATATACATGTGCATGTGCTGATTTATCGTAGTTTTTTGTGCTTGTATTGTATGTCGTTATATGATCTTTGATGGCATTTCTTACATACATATCATGTTGAGCCTGAACTCGATACCGATTTCTGATGATGAATGATAGTACCAGTAAGCTGTTTTTGAAAATAAAATGAGGTGTGTCGACTGGCTTCCATACCCTTGACTCCTCGCTGCGAGATTTGTGTCGTCATGAGGATCAGTGGATAGTCCCATCCCTCAAAGAGCTGAAAGGCATCAGTTGGGTTGAGCTTGATGATTTGTGCTTTTGGTACTGCATGTGGGACGACTGGGTAGCTCCCACACTCTCACATGCGTTTTGGCCACTGATATTTAATTGGTAGTCGATGTGCTTGGGATTCCGATGATTCGTTGTACTCTTCATGCATTACACGACATGATATATTGCATGTTCTATTTGATTTTTGTATTATGATTGCTCTTTGTACTAAGGTTTGACCTCGTTTGTTTTCCTTTGGGGTTGTTTGGTCGTGTGTTTGACCACTGCAGGTTTTTCAGGTAGATCAGCTGGTCCGAGTGATGCGTCAGGTGGTGGAGGCCTATAGGCGTTTGATGTCCCAATTATGTATATATTGTATCGAGTCACTGCCAGGGGATGCCATGTGTAACTGTTATATTGCTGATTCGACTGTTGTTATTGATATATACATATGTGGATGATGAGTTTTACTGACGACTTTTGAATCAGAGTCTGTATTTTGAGTATATGCATATTTTGAAGATGTATTTTCTGTTCAAGCCAAAAGAAAAATTTTAACCACTTTTTAAGCTTCCGTATTTTATTGATTAACTGTATTATGAGCACCGACTGTGAGGATTGAGAATTTGGATTAGTGATTAATTGGTTTGATTTGGGATTAATCACGAGTATTTTGAGGATGTTGCGAAAGAAACGAAGTCCTGCTGAAATATCGATTTTTGGTGAAGTCAACGCTGGTCAAAGTTACTGTAGCTCCTGCTGGTGGATTTTTGAATCAGCAGAGGTGACGTCAGCGTAACGCAATGTGAGCTGCTGGTTTTAGAATTGAATTTGAAGTTGCTGCTGGTAGACATTGCGCGTAGCGTGAGGTTGAGCGAGGAAGTGACGCGTGTTAGTCAACATTTTGGAGTGTTGACTATTGATTCAGCAGATGGCTATTGGAATCAGCAGATATGATGGCGTAGGCGTGACGTAATAAGCGTGAGGTTAGGAAGTGACGCGTGTTAGTCAACATTTTGGAGTGTTGACTATCGATTCAGCAGATATGATGTCGTAGGCGTGACGTAATGTAATCTGCTGATAGTGTTTGCGTTGTATTGTTTGCTGCTGATCAGCAGGCGCGCGTTTGTTAGAGCGTTGAGAAGCGACGTCGTTTGA
>KQ998128.1:73900-88584 GCA_001598015.1 Dorcoceras hygrometricum
TTGGTGATGGTCCAATGGAGCAAGCATGGCCGAGAAGAAGCAACTTGGGAAGTTGAAGAGAAAATAAGGCAGGAATGGCCTCATCTGTTTGAGCACCGAGCTTGCGCAATTTCCAGGTAATCAATTGCATGTTGATGTGTTCTTCCCTGTGTCTGCCTTTGATTTCGAGGACGAAATCTCTTAAGTTGGGGAGAATGTGAGGATTGAGAAGTTAGATTTGTGATTAATTGATGGGATTTGGGATTAATCATGTGTGTTTTGAGGAATTTGTGAAAGGATTGAAGTTTCTGCTGAATTCGAAAACTGTATCGTTGGTTTAAGAATGAGAAATATCGATTTTTGGTGAAGTCAACGCTGGTCAAAGTTACTGTAGCTCCTGCTGGTGGATTTTTGAATCAGCAGAGGTGACGTCAGCGTAACGCAATGTGAGTTGCTGGTTTTAGAATTGAATTTGAAGTTGCTGCTGGTAGACATTGCGCGTAGCGTGAGGTTGAGCGAGGAAGTGACGCGTGTTAGTCAACATTTTGGAGTGTTGACTATTAATTCAGCAGATGGCTATTGGAATCAGCAGATATGATGACGTAGGCGTGGCGTCATACTTGCTGCTGATAGTGTTTGCGTTGTATTTGTTTGCTGCTGATCAGCAGGCGCGCGTTTGTTAGAGCGTTGAGAAGCGACGTCGTTTGAATTAGTAGATGCGTCGTCGTTTTGCGTGATTTCTCGCGATCAGCAGATAGAATGTTTTGAAGATAGAGCTGTGATCAGCAGATGATTGTTGCGCTTGCGCGAGAGCTGTTGCCTGCTGGTTTTTGCTACGGCGTCGTTTAGATAAGTTGGGACGGTGTCGTTTTGTAGTGCTTTCACGCGAATGTTTTTGTTTGCTTCTGCTGATTTTGTTGAAGAGTAAGAGTTGGCATCTGCTGATCGTTACCTGCTGGTTTTGTCGACTGCTTAGATAATCAGCAGATGTTGGATTTGAGAGAGTATAAGTAGAAGTGTCGTTCGACACTTAGAAATATTTTGAACCAGCCATATCTTATCTCTTCTTGCTTCTGCTGATTTTGTTGAAGAGTAAGAGTTGGCATCTGCTGATCGTTACCTGCTGGTTTCGTCGACTGCTTAGATAATCAGCAGATGTTGGATTTGAGAGATTATAAGTAGAAGTGTCGTTCGACACTTAGAAATATTTTGAACCAGCCATATCTTATCTCTTCTTCTCCAACCCTCGTCGAACTACTGTTCACCGAGACCTTTCTTCCCTAGATTTCCATCGCATCCAGCCTTCGTTTTTGGAGATCTTAGTGGCGCTGAATTCCCTCTGCTTAGCTCTTTCGTTTGCTACCCATTTGAGAAGTTGGATTTCGCTGGAGGTGGAAACGCGTAGCTGCTGGACTTCGAAGCTTTTGAGGAAAGCCTGTGCGTGCGTTCTGCTGCTAGCGTGAGCTTTTGGGTGAGCAATTCTTGTAGATTTGAGCTCGGTTTTTAGTAGTTAATGCCTGAGCATGGATATTGAATGACATTCATTGCATACATCTTGAGCCTTTGACAGATTGATTTGATTACCTGATTGGGTGCCACGTTGTGACTGGCCGACTGTTGAGTCGTGCCCGAAAAGTCCAACGCTATCGTCGGAGTGGTGACTACCGGATTCGAGTGTCTACCACCGAGCTGTGATGGGTTGACGGGCCCCGATGATCACGGACCGATGATTTCCACCGGTTGATTGGCTGCGTGGGGTATAGAGGCTTGATTTGCGTTGCCAGTTGATAGACTGGTCTAGCTATCCGATTTCTTGATAGCCCTCATGCATTCTTAGCATTGATTTGTAGCATGTTGCATGTTTATCTGCTTTGATAGCTCTTCGTACTGAGGCTTGACCTCGTATTTGTTTCCTGCTTTGTCTTGCTGGGTCTGCGTGCCCATTTGCAGGAGCTTTAGGTAACCAAGCTGGGCAGAGTGGAAGTTCAGCTGGTCGATCCCCTCATCCCTGAGTCCCAGTTTACTTATTATATGTATTGAACCGGGGGATGCCTCGTGTTTTATTTGGGGGGGATCTGTATTTTGAATTGAATTATGTGGTTACTTGTTGTATGAGTTTGAGTTAACTCATATTTTGAGTATTGAATATTTTGAATGTATGATTTGAAGTTCAGGCCCATGTTATTTCGAAAAATTTTTAAGCCCTGATTTTTAAGCTTCCGTGATTATGCGCTTTTATTGTGTTAATCGTTAGTAATTAGCACGGGGCCTGACACCGACCCTGACGTCAATACTGAGCAAGTAAATAAATAAGTGTTTTGGTCCTGAATTTCTAACATATGTGTTAGATAATGAATCAAGAACTTTTCAAGAACTACTATCGGAAGCTCCTTTCTGAAAAGAAGATATGCATAATGAAATAGAATCCATCATGCATAATCATACTTTGGAGTTACTGATCTCCCTCCAGGTTGTTAACCTTTAGTATGTAGATGGATTCTTAAAATCAAATATAAAGAATATGGATCTATAGATAAGTAGCCGAATGTTTCAAACAAAAAGAATGGTATGATTTCTTCAATGCATACTCTCCGGTTACTAAAATTACATCTATTCGTGTTCTCATTGCTACTGTTGCATTGCATAAACTGGAGATTCACATGGATATAAAAACCTCCTTTTGAATGGAGAGTTGGAAGAAGAAATATATATGGAACAACCCGAGGGGTTTATTGTACCCGAACAAGAGAAAAGTTATGTAAACTTGTCAAGTCATTGTACGGACTCAAACAAGTGCCTGAACAATGGTATGAAAAATTTGACATGGTAATGATGTCAAATGGTTTCAAGATAAATGAATGTGATAAATGTGTCTATATTACAGGTACTGTAAACTCTTATGTAAATTTTCTGCTTATATGTAGATGATATGTTGATCATGAGAAATACTCATGAGTTGATCGTGAATACTAAGAAAATGTTGAAAAAAAATTCGATATGAAAGATTTAGGGTTATGTAATATTATCTTAGGGATTAAAATCTCTCAAACACCTTAAGAACTCTCAAACACCTTAAGAACTTATTTTATCATAAACGCACTATATTGAAAAGATAATTGAAAAGTTTAGTACCTTAAATAGCCGTCCAGCTAGGGCACCTATAGATATAGGCGTTCATTTAGCCAAAAATCATGATGAACCTGTCTCACAACTAGAATATGCAAGGATAAGAGGCAGTCTCATGTTCTTGACTAACTGTACTCATCGAAACCTTGCATATACCATCAATAAGTTAAGTAGGTTCATAAGTAATCCAAGTAAAGATCATTGGAAGGATATTTAAAATATACATTAAATTATGGATTTGTATATACAAAATATCCAGCAGCTTTGGAAGGATACTGTGATGCCAATTGGAAATCCAACACCAAAGACTCCAAGTTCATTAGCAGATATGTATTCACAATAGGTGGAGGAGCTGTGTCGTGGAAGTATTCTAAACAAAACATGTATAGCTCGATCCACTATGGAATCGGAGTTCATCCCCTTGGATAAAGCTGTTGAGGAAGCCAAATGGCTAAGAAATTTCTTAGAAAACATTCCTTGTTGGAATACGCCAGTGCCTCCTTTTATTATTCATTATGATAGCCAATCGGAAATAGGTGAAAGCAAAAAGTAGTATGTACAATGGTAAATCTCGACATATTCGTCATATTCGTCGAAAGCATAATATCACAAGACAATAGATCTCAAATGTTGTTATTTATGTTGAATATGTGAAGTCAAAAAACAACCTAGTGGATCTGTTTACTAAAGGCATAAATAGATATCAAATGTACAAGCTAGTCAGGGGAATGAGTTTAAAATCCACAAAATAAAATGTTTATAGCGATAACCAAACTTGGTGAATTGGAGATTCCAAGACCTTGATTCAATAGGTGGACTACTAAGTTATAAATATTGGGTTGAGTACTTGGAACCATCATATCCTCATTCCTCTAGCGTCCAAGTAAAATGAATACCTGCAACAAGTGCCGAGGTTAAGTCTACTTTTAATGATTCATATACCTAAGGGGTAAAGTATAGCAGGATACTCTAATTAGGACATCACCTATGTAAGTGTGAAGTCATGAACGGTTCAATAAGAACACTTATGAATCTAAGATATGGTCCAAGGCCGAAATGGACACAACATTAGAACATAATATGTTAGATTATTGTTTTGTAGATACTATTGACTTGGTTTCTCATAAACGGTTGTCTAGTTCAAGACATCACATCACTACACAACTAGTAAATCCGATAGTATATTACTAAGAAAGGTTCAAAGTCACAAGCTACCTATCCTGATATAATAATGGTTCACAAGAACTGTCAAGTGATTCTGCATACATGCATTAATTTCATTCATGTCGCCTGTTGTCGCCGGAGTTTGCATTTTCAGGTCAAAGATTGGCTTCAAGTTGAGGTATTTATTGGGCCCTCACAAATATAATTTGACAAGGGTTTGGGCCCTTATGACACCAGAAGGTTGCACTCCTTCATGAAAGGTTGTGTTGGTTCATGAAAAGTTGCACCGGTACATGAATGGTTACACTCATTCACGAAAGGGTACATTTGTCCACACTCATTCACGAAAAGGTTGCACTTATTCAAGTGTGCATCTATAAAAAGTCCGTTCATTTGAAATCATTTGTTCACTTTCTTCAAAAAGGAACATTGCGTACAAATTCATGACATCTTCCTCATCTTCCTTATTGTTACTTGAAATTTTTGCATATTTTGTTCGTTGACATACCGAAGTTGGTGTTCTACTTCCTCTTTATTCAAAATCGTTGTATCTTGGAGACAATTATCGCAAACATTGAGCACTTTTTATATGAGAAAATTTGTCTTGCGGAAAGAGTATCGTAGTTTGCCTTGACTTCCTATATTGTGCTGTGCGCTGAAGTTTAGACACATAACAAGTTAAACAATAAAAAAATTTTAATTTGCAAATTGGTCGGTTCTTAGGCAAATGGAGATATGCTAAATCGAATATATATTAGATATGCAGCTAATTGCTTTCAAAATATTTTGAATGTATGATCACTTGACTGATATTTCATTGAATCTAATTTTACTTTTACACAACCTTACCAATGTTCTTTTATCATTCAGAACTATCCAAAACATCTAATCTACCGTAGTTAAGTGTATCGTATGTAATTTTCTAACATATGAACGTCAGATAAATTTATATAGGACAAATATGGGTTGGGCCACTGAAAAAAACAAGTGATGAAGACTCCGCAACAATTGGACTAATTAAAGCCTGCCGTGTGGGCAATGCGTACACGCGTTGAAGAGTCAACATGTGACTTTTTTTTCCAACAAATTTCATTCTATGTTTTTTCATTTTCTTATTCTCTCATCCCAATTGAATCCTTCGTGCTCTAGTTAACATTCGAACCAAAAGATTTCATGATTCGTGATTAATCCAAATTTGAGAGATAAACTTTGAAATCGGATTGATATTTTATGAAATTTAATGGATTTATCTAATTAGATAAAATTCTTATAAAATAATAGGATTTCATCATATTAGTGAGATTTGCTTGTAAAACTAAAAACTAATATAACTTAATCAAATATTTTAAGTCTCCTTCTCATACCTAATGTGATTTGACTTATAAAACTAATAGCACTATATAACTTATTAATAGATTTTAAATGTCCTTTTCAAATTTTACAAATAATACTTATCTAAATTAAAATAATATTATCCAATATTTTATTTTTATTTTTGTTTGTATTTATAATTTTGAAAAAGTAACAAAAATATTTTAGATTAAAAATTATTTATTTACTTAAAAACTTATTTTCTTTAATATTAAAAACTTAATTTATCAAAAAACAAATTTTATTTCCTCTTGATAAACTTTATACTTTTTTTCAATTCATATATATATATTGGTTATCTGATTCCTGATTGTTAATTACTTCTATCAAATTTTTTTTAGAAAAACACCATAAATTATTTGTTTTAGATTTAATTTGCGAACATCAAATGAAGAACTCTATGATTTTATTAAGAATAAAATTTACTAAGATTTTGGTGATAACAAATACAAGAACCCGAATAGAACAAAACAGATCAAGTCGTCGTTTAAGATCAGATCACGGGAAAACAGCTATGAACCAGTTATTAGTTTGGAAGAAGTAATTCAGATCAGAGCACAGTAATCAGTTTAGAGTAGAGCACAAGCGCAACGTAGATTAGTTCATAAGCTTATATCAGATCAGATGTGTAAATCAGCTCAGAGCATAGTGGATCTACCAGAGCTTATCAGCTTTCAACTTAGAGCGCGGCGATCAACTTAGAGTAAGTCGATCAGTTTAGAGCGTCACAGATCAGATCAGAGCGTAAAATTTCAGAAAGGAGCTTCGAAGAAGAACAAAAAGCTTAGAGCAAAGTCAGCTCTTAGGACAGTTCAGATCTCGCATACAGCTTCCAGCTCTCAGCCTTCGCAGTTTTCAGATTAGAGCTTCAGATTGTCAAGTCTTCTATAAACCACGGGCCAGAGCTTATCAGAAGAGCCAAGAGACAACTTGGACAAACATTTATGAGGATCAGAACTAGTTATGGCATAATGCACAGAGAGACTTTTGAGACAGTCGAAGGTTTCCATTTTTGGTTAAAAAGTAACTGGGTTCTGCAGACAGAGTCAATACTCAGGAGAAGCATTTTTTGTGGTGTACCTTTGTCTTGGATGAAAGAGGAATGTGTCTACTGGCTCAATTAATGATCGTTGGGGAAGAAGGGTATATATAGATTACAAGATGCTGCATGAAGAAGTTACCAATTTTACAACAGAGCTAACCACTCTTAACGACCGAAGTTTTACACGAACCAGTTTATGATAGTTACCTAGTTTACACGAAGTGACACACACACTGCTTGTTGTTATCAAACTTACTATGTCACGTTTTCAGTTGTGAAAGCACTCTGTAGTGTTATTCTTTCACTGTATATCAAAAATAGAGTGTGTAAGAACTTGCCAAGCTTAGGCAGATCAGAGCTCATCATTGTATTTACTTTACAGATCGAGAGTCTGTAACAGTTTGGAGTGTGATAGGAGTTCACATAGTTGCGGCTAGTGTGATTGGATGGTTACAGACGCTGTAATAATCAAAGTATTCTAATGGAATCCTTCTTGTACAAGGAAGAATGGGAGATGTAGAAGTTTCAGCTCCGAACTTCCAAAAACAAACTCTTGAGCCTTATCTTTTACTGCTTTAAGTTTATTATCCGTTCATTATTGAAACAAGTTACTTATGTAAAATTATTTTGTTACTAGAGACAACAGATTACGCTAAGATTCTCTGAGCTGGTAACTCAGCTCTGAGTTAAGCCAAAGACTTGTAAAATATTTTCTAAAAGAGTTTTTTGTAAAATCGAGAGGAGTTCATTCACCCCCCCCCCCGACCTCTAAACTTCTAAGCTTATATTTGAACTTTGTTCGATCCCAATAGATTTTTTCGGGAGTGGACGACAATAACCAAAGTTTTGGCTTGTTGGCCAGATAGAGGCCACTCCAAGTAGACCTGGACATGTGCTAGGTTGACCCAAAAATTGGCAGGTTAATTGGGTCAATGGGTTTGACCTGGAATCATGCCCGTACGTAAGGTTCTAGAGCAATCAGATTGGAGGCATACTGTGTTGATCTAGGTCAAGCTGTACTGATCTTGTCGAGCTATGTTGATATGATCGAGCTGTCCTGATCTGGGAGTTCGGTTGAGAGGGGACTTTAAGTACTTATTATAGTTAAATAGCTCGAAGACCAGACTTTTGATCAAAGATTTAGATGTTTTGAGAGCCAAATCTGAAATCAGAAACTTTATCGCTTCGATCGATCGACCTTTTTCCCGATTGTTGAAGATTGGCTAGTCCGTTTTTGAGCATGGTTGGTATCGTTGGAATCCTTTCTCCAAACCCGTTATTTCCTGACTAGTCTCGCAGCTAGAGGTGGCCGGAGGAGGGAGGTCTGATAGGATCAATTAGGATCGAAAATGGGCCTAGGAGTTCAGAAAGGGGGGGTTTGAATGAACTCCTTGGAATTTTAAATTTTCGAAACCTTTAAAGACAATTTTACAAGCGGCTTGCTTAACTCGGATTTGTGTTACCAAATCTGAGGTATCTCCGTTTCAAATCTGATCTCGACTAACAGAAAGTGTGCGGAATTAAGTCGATTAATCAGTGAACAGTTAAGTAAATAAATAAGATAAGTAAAAGTATAAGGATTAGAGATTTGTTTCTGGAAGTTTGGATATCAAATCCTACGTCTCCCCTTCTTCCTTTTCAGGAAGGCTCCACTAGAAGAGTTTGATGCACACAGCTTCTGTCTACACCCAGTCACCGAGCCTCGCTCCAAGTGAACTCCTAGCAATGACCAACTACACGCAGATGCGACTACGGAATTACAAACAACTTGAATTTTCGAACTGCTTAACACAGCAAGTTCGTGACAGACTCAATAGAAATAATATGATAATACAGTGTTTTGAGTGCTGTAAATATCTCGAATATAAAACAATAAAGTGCACTGGAATATTCTTCGAGAGTTTGGCAACTGGGACTTTGAATATTTTATGCTTAAATTATCCCAGAAGTTGAAATCTTTTGAGTATGCAAGATGAACTTTGAGCGACAGATTGAAGATTCACACACACGTTCTTCATATGAAGACTTCAACTATTTATTCTCTTCACTCTCAACGGTCAGTAGTTTTAATCCTTCTGCATATCTTCTTCGAATCTCCATTAGCGCTATGCACAAGGTAAGCTGCGCTGTCAAAGCTTGATGGACTTCACTTGCCAAATAGAGTAGACAGCGTATCAATCATTTTGCGTAATACATGGCTTACTCAAGATAGCTTTGATCTTGTTTCCTTAATCCCATTTTGACCGTTGTAATTTTCTTCAACCGATTGATGACAACTGAAGAGATTTGAAACTCACATCTGTTGTAGTACTCCACATTTGAATACTGCTTTCTTTCCCTTCGTGAATGGATTAAGGGAAAAGTCCTTACGCATAGGGTTACCACATCTGATATATCTCCCTACTAACACTCTGTCACATCTGAAAGCTCTACTGTTCTTCTTGTGATACTGATTTTCAACTCTAAGTCTGAAGAACCTTGTACTGTCTATTCACATCTGATATGCTAAACTCAAATCTGTATAATTCTTGAAAACATACCTGGTTCTGTTACTGTAGCCTCTGAATCACTTCTGAAGACCCTCAAGTCTGAATGCCTGTCGACAACTGAAATATTCCTGAATATCAAATCTGATAGGCTTCTTGAAGACTTAACTCGATAACTGATATCTGAATATTTATTTACTGAATAATCAAATCTGATAGGCTTCCTGAAGACAAAAATTTAAACCCGATATCTGAGTACACTGTTCCAAGGGTTTCGGATCTGAGCCACAGCTGTTAACCACGATGACTGTCCGAATCTGATTACACAGGGTCAGTTCTTATTGTTTTTGTTATCACCAAAATTTATAAATTTTATCTTAACAAGGTCGATGATAGTTCAGGCGTACGATTTTTCACAGTTTTCGACCATTTTTTGGATCCACCATTTTGGTCGACGTTTCTCTTCTCCTTGAATTCATTTTGAGACCCGAATTGTTAAATTTGACGTTCATATGATCAATTTTTGAGGTTTTTAGCTTCGTCTATTGAAACCAAGGTTTTCTGAGATATTTTGTAACGACCCGTACTTTTCGTAATGGAATTTAGAAGTTTTGGGGTTCAATTGAAAGTTATAAAAATTTCAAACATTGAAATAATGGATCGCTACTAACTTTCTGGACTGAAGTGAGAATAATATTCCAATTCACAATGTGAATGAGAATCAGATGTTATAATTGAAAGGCGCGGAAACTAGAAACCTGATAAATCAAACAAATGGTTTACATCCTTCCATAACGAAGTCTGAACAGATTTCTACAAAATACCTAAGCTAGAAACCTGTCATGATACAAAACGACAGCAAAGGTTTCTGTACAATACTATGTAATCCAAAAAGGAATAATGAAATCTGGAACAGTAAGAAAAACGCTGAAGTCTGGTGTCCACGATAAACACTCCTTTCCTTGCTGTTCATTTCCCTCCAGCTCCTCACTGCTCATTACCTGCACTCAATTAAAACTAGTGAGCTAAAGGCCCAGCAGGTAAAGTCTGGAAGTATCAAACATAAAATATAATCGTTCGTTAACTGGTACATACTGGAGTCTGATTTTAAATACGCTTATGAATAAACAAGCGTAATGCATAACTGAGAAATCTGGAAAGGAACAAAAGCATAAAACATAACTCAATTCTGAAAACATTTTCTTTAAACATTACTTAGATCTGTGATTAAAATCACACTTGTGCTCTTCATTCATTTTCTGAAAATTATGACAACACTTTAAACATTTGGTCCATTTCATTTGATCAAACACCTGATATCAGTCTAGCACTATGGCTCATTGTTGAAGGGGTATATAGATCCGTCGATCCATAATCCTGATCCTTCCTTGGGTTTTGAAGGGGTATACAGTTCGTCAACCGTAATCCTGATCCTTCCTGGGGACCCTTTTGTTGTCATAACTTAAAACATTTCTTAAAACCTTCTGCTCTTTCTTTCTTTCGTGAAATCTGTGTTCTTTCCTTTGTACGTTTACTGATTTTCTCTTGTAATTAAAGGAACGGTATAAATCTGGATCGAACATACGTGTCTCGACGAAGAAGAAACAAACCAGATCTCTGTTGGTCAACCAGATGTCAACGCAACTTAATGAGTAAACCAGATGTCACCTAGCGAGACTATTCCCACCAGATGTCAACGGTCAACTCAAAAGTCAACAAATTATAAAAGGAATATGCCCTATACCAGATCTCATATATAAAAGAAGAAATCTGAGATAAAGGAATAGTAGAAATCTGAATTAAACGTAAGTGTTTTATCGAAGAGGAAACACTTCAGATCTCACGAACAAAGATAGGAATCTAAATTTTAACTTATCACATAAACAGACTCTACTCTTAGAAATCTGTTCATCATAGAATCTCAGCGATGGTATAAGAACCAGACTTCATACTTAACCGTGTGGATAAACATGAATTACAATGGTTACCTTCTTCTGAAGAACTCAAAATATCTTACGAAATTTCTGGAAATGAATCGAATAAGCTACTTGTAAGCTACTTCGATGAAGAAATCGTTGGAAAACTCAGGAACTTACTAGATGAATATCATCAAACCATTTTCTAAAACATCTTTGAATCAAAATTACAGTAAACGTAACTTTTGCAAAAACAGAGCATGAACTTCTGGTTTTCTTGAAGAACAGCCGAAGCCATCTTCCTCTTCTTTAAAACATACATAAACATATAAAACAGAATTTAATATATGCTTTTCATTGAGTGAGCAAGAAACAGAGTTTACTTGCCTGAATTCTTTAACACAACAACAGCAGCAAATCCAGCAAACTTCTACGCACCGCCTGTTTCTTTTAAAAACTTTGAAAGGATTTTGTTTGGCTTCTTCCAAGAGAGTACCGCTTATAAATGATTTAATTTGAAGATAATGATGCATGAAGCAGCTTAACATCCTATTTATATGCTTTAAAATGTCTAATGAAAGAAGACACGTTTAAACAATACGCCAAAATCTACTAAAAGCGTACTCTGTTTTAAAATAAAAAGATGCATAATGAACCCGAACATTTTTAATTAAAACAAAAGATTCAATTGGCTTGTAGAAATTAACTGGAAATCTGCTATAATTGCATTCTTAACATCTGTCTATCAACCCATAATAAAATGAAGGCTGAACATTGCGTAAGACATGAAATCTGTACGCGCATATCATGAAATCTGGAATTTAGCTTTTAAAGAAAGAAAGCTAAATAACATACACGTGAAGTCTGAAACTTGATCTATTCATGGATTGAAATAAAATTAGCATTGTAATCCCTCAAATCTCATAAATTACTAATTGTGGACTGTGAAAAAGATCTGGTCGTTACAATCTACCCTCCTTAAAAGAATTTCGTCCTCGAAATTACTTACTTAAAGAGATCTGGGTAGCTTTTCTTCATATCAGATTCAACTTCCCAAGTTGCTTCTGTTTCTGAGTGATTTGTCCATTGCACTTTAACCATAGGAATAGTTCTGCTTCTTAACTTACAATTCTCTCGTGCTAAAATCTGGTGTGGAACTTCTTCGTAAGTCAAATCTGGTTCCAATTGAATGGGTTCATATCTGATCACATGTGAAGGATTCGCGATGTATTTTCTAAGCGCTGAAATATGAAACACGTTGTGAACAGTAGACATCTGAGGAGGTAGCGCTAAACGATACGCTAACGTTCCAACTCGTTCTAAGATCTGGAATGGTCCAACATATCTGGGACTTAGCTTTCCTTTCTTTCCAAATCTTAAGACACCTTTCATTGGTGAAATCTTTAGGAACACGTGATCTCCTATCTCAAAATTCAGATCTCTACGACGATTGTCTGCATAACTTTTTTGTCTATTTTGAGCAGTCTTCATTCTATCACGTATTCTTTTAATTGCTTCAGAAGTCTATTCTACAATATCAGGTCCGATCTCAGTTCTTTCACCTACATCATCCCAAAGAATCGGTGATCTACATTTCCTGCCATACAGAGCTTCGTATGGTGCCATTTCTATCGAAGCTTGGTAACTGTTGTTGTAGGTAAACTCAATTAACGGTAGTTTAGAATCCCAACTTTCTGCAAAATCAAGAACACTAGCCCGTAATAGATCTTCCAGTATTTGGATTACTCTTTCTGATTGTCCATCGGTTTGTGGATGAATGCTGTACTGAAAGTTAATTTTGTTCCTAAGGCTTGGTGTAAACTTTTCCAGAATCTCGAAGTAAATCTGGGATCTCTATTAGATACTATAGAACTCGGTATCCCATGAAGTCTGACTATTTCCCTGATATACAACTCTGCATATTTATTCAAATCGTAAGTTGTCTTTACAGGAAGAAAACGTGCAGACTTAGTTAATCTATCTACTATTACCCAAATTGCGTTGAATCCTTGAACTGTTCTGGGTAATCCTACCACGAAACCCATTGATATGTTATCCCATCTCCATACAGGTATCGGAAGTGGTTTCAAAGAGCTTCGTATGGTGCCATTTCTATCGAAGTTTGGTAACTGTTGTTGTAGGTAAACTCAATTAACGGTAGTTTAGAATCCCAACTTTCTGCAAAATCAAGAACACTAGCCCGTAATAGATCTTCCAGTATTTGGATTACTCTTTCTGATTGTCCATCGGTTTGTGGATGAATGCTGTACTGAAAGTTAATTTTGTTCCTAAGGCTTGGTGTAAACTTTTCCAGAATCTCGAAGTAAATCTGGGATCTCTATTAGATACTATAGAACTCGGTATCCCATGAAGTCTGACTATTTCCCTGATATACAACTCTGCATATTTATTCAAATTGTAAGTTGTCTTTACAGGAAGAAAATGTGCAGACTTAGTTAATCTATCTACTATTACCCAAATTGCGTTGAATCCTTGAACTGTTCTGGGTAATCCTACCACGAAATCCATTGATATGTTATCCCATTTCCATACAGGTATCGGAAGTGGTTTCAATATTCCAGCAGGTCTCTGATTTTCTGCTTTAACTTGCTGGCATGTTAAACATTCAGCGACGAATCTACAAATGTCACGTTTCATTCCTGGCCACCAAAACAGAGCTTTCAAATCCTTAAACATCTTTGTTACTCCTGGATGAATGGAATACGGCGAGTTATGGGCTTCGTTCATAATCTCATTGCGCAAATTATCTGTGCACGGTACCCATAATCGATCTTGGTATTTAACAATTCCTTCTTCCACCACATACAGATTTGTTCCTCTGTTTTCATTCTGCTTCTTCCATTTCTGGATTTGATCGTGTCGGGGAGGCGCGGCGGATCCGGATCACGCCTCCCAGCGAGGCAGCGGAAGAACAAAAATTTGGCCGGGAGACGATCAATACAATTCAATAAACAACAGGCTATGACATTCATAGGGTGTTTAGATGACTACCTTGCTGGCAACTCGTGCCTGGCTCCGACCAGTTTCTCGAGGAAATCGGCACTTCACGGTAGATGGCGGTAGACTACGTCAATCAGGTCCACTACCGGATACGAGACTCCTTCGTCAGCCTACACTAGAAGGCCTGACGAGATCGGCGTGGACGGATTCTCCTCGTCAAGTTGGCCGGAACAAATTCCGGCGACTCGAAGCGGTGGCGGCACTAGGCGGCGGCGGATTGTTTAGAGAGGAGGGGGGCGGCGCCTTTTGCTAGGTTTAGGGTTAGGTTGTGTAGTATTTTGTATAATGAAGCTTAAGTCTAATTAAATAGACTTAGTCATAGTCTTGGACCAGCCCAACGGGCCCGGGTCCAACGGATGAACATTCCGTTCATCCCTATCACCGTGACTTCATCGTAACTCCGATCTCCGATCAGATCGGACCGATCGACTCAGTTTCCAAAACTGAATACTATGATCTGAAAAACCATTTTTCATAACCCCAGTGCAAAATGATCGTTTTGCCCCTCAACAGCGGGAAATCACGATTTGACCCCTGTTGACTTTTAGGAAGTCGCACTCCCTAAAATCCTCTTCTCAT